>JBAMCF010000041.1:0-97942 GCA_037075285.1 Drosophila lutescens | reverse complement strand
GTTATGCACAGTTGCAGAAGACATTTCCAAATCGGACCAGTTAAAGTAATCAAAAAATTTTATATATCCATTTTCCTCGCATTCCCTTTAAGCTGAGTGACAACACAACCAACCTGACTATATGTTTCCAACTAATAAATAACAAAAATGTATATTATGCAAAATCAGTATTAAGAAATTTCTATACCAATTTTTTATCAGGTTTGAAACCGGTCTGGCATTACGTCCAGCTCAATATAACTGGGATTCAGGGCGATTTTAATATACAAATTGTATAATAACTACGTATTTCCATATGTTTTAATGTCTCCTGCTGAATTGTCCATATGTAAATAAATTTTTATAATGATAGGAATTTTAACAAAATAGCGACTGCAGATTGCTTATGGGACATGACTATTGTCGATATACATACATATAACTAGTATGGCACGTACAATATGTACTGTATTTGACCAATGTACCATGGGGAAAAGTCCTTTTTTTTGTATAGATGCAAAAAATTAAAGCTACTAATTTTAAAAACCAATATTTTTTTAAATACTGAAATGGTTAAATTTATATTAGGGTACAGTTTGTGAATCATCACGTGGTGGTTTGAAAACAATTTTTAAAATAAAATTTTCAAAAATTCAGATGAGTGGCTTAAAATTGTACATACAGTATTTTTTGGGTCAAAGAAGACAGTATTGTGCAACACATTTTCAATTTTTAAACGCTGCTCACAAATGTATTTTTTTTTTTAACATTACTGTGACTTTAAAATGTTTAATTACCTTCTCTTGTTAGTTAGATAATTTTCAAGAACGATCTATAGAAAAAGTCGCAAAAGAGTAACAAAATTGTTGACCAATTTTGAGCTATATTCCAAAAGACAAGAAAATGGTGATTTTCTTTAAATTAAAGGTACCGCAAATACCAGAGCTGATGCAGTGGCAATTATGCTTAGAAAAGTTTCCATTTATCGATAAATATGGCAGGTGCCCAAAATTAACTTCTGGTGGCCTACAAGTGTCATTTAAATAGCACTACCTCGAAAAGTAAATATCCCAGGGGGCAGGTTTTTTAATGTTAAAAAGATTGGTTAAGCCGTTTAAATGCCGGTGAATACACAGGAAAAAACCCTGTCTAAATTTAAAAAATATTAATTGTTAATTCTACATTCCATACCTAAAAAGTATACTTAAATTGTGCAAGGTACCTATTGGGGTCGTATTAGAGCCGCGGAAGACATCATATTTTGTTCGTAATTATCCCTTGTGTACTGATATCCCAAACTATCATACTCAAAAAGAAAAATAAATAGGGTAATTATTTTTTTTACAATAGGGTGAAATCGGTCCAAATTTGCCGTTTTTCGTGATATTTCGCGCAGTAGCGCGCTTCACATCGTATATTTTAATGCATACATCAGGTAAAATTTAAGCATTTTATTTTTTTCTTTTATAAAATATTTTGTTGCTTATTAAATACGTTGTGATTCTAGACAAATTTTCATTAGTAAAATTCTGAAAGTAATAAGCAGTTTTTCCTAAATCTTTAAAGCGTTTTTAAGTTCTGAAAATTTCAGAACATTGTGTTCTTAGACTGATTTTTTTCGTGTAGTTTCGAAAAACGCCATTGATAATGACCTGATCTCGACAGAAGAAAAACAGAAGTTCAAAACCTAAAAACTGTCTAAAGCACGAACCGAAATAACTATTATTGTAAATTTTCAAAAAAAAAAACATAAAGTTAATATATTTGTAACAATTTTTGGTAAGCCCCAAAAAATTGGGTACTCAACCCAACAAAGAAACAAAATTTTTTGACGTTTTCATATGAAGTTTTTTGTTAGGGGAGAAGGGGGCAGAATAGCAAAAGTTTGGTTAGACATGGAAGCCATATACAAAGAGCCATTGGAATGAGACTGGTAATGGAAAGCGTTGCTTCTTTTGGCTAAAACTCGAGAATATTTGTCAATTGCGTTTCCGAGGAACGTTGCAAAATGTCAACATTCTTTTTAAATTGTATATCCATATACTGTAGTAATAACAGTTCAAAATCCCTGTTTCCGTTAACGGTATAGGGCAAGCTTTTTCATTTTTTTGAAGTCTTTAATACCAATTTTTTTACCTAAAATAATACTTGTGATTTTTTTTTAAAAAATGTGGTTAGGTAGCTCGGAGGCTTATCTCGTAGTTTATTATTTTTACAAATTCGCTACTCGTAGAGGCAGTGGGTATGTAACAGCAGCGTTTCCGACCCTATAAGTATATATTTGATCAGGGTCAAATTGTCGACGCATAACTGTCTGTCTCGTCTCGTAGCGAAACGCTGAGATCTCGCAGTGCCTACAGGATTTGGCATGACTTGAGTTGTTACGTAGCGGCTTACCTGTGGTGCCACGCCCTCTAATTTTTTCCACAATCGCTTTGGAGTATACGATTTTAAAAATTTAAATATTTTTCTGAAAAAGTAAAAATGCAGTTTTATTGTGCTTAATACCTATCGAAAAGTAGAAGAAAATTTTCAGTGGACCATCGCTTTATCCCACTTTTCGCACTTTTTCCGAGTAACGGGTATTGATAAATGGGTTCTCTCTTACCCTATAAGCGTTCTCTCTTGTTAATGTTATAGAATGGCTTAATATCTCTCGAATATAATGATGATATCTCATTTAAAGAATTTAGACCAAAATTTCTAAATTTAGGAATTTTTTGCCCTTGTGACCGGGTTGTTTCCCTAAAGTGTAATTTTTTTCTTTTCCACAACGAATTTTAGTTTAGATATACCATCACTGCAATATCTCAGCAAACGTTCCGACTGCTATACGAAAACATGAACATTTGCTGAGATGGTGCGAACAGTGCGAGTGATGGTATAGCTTAAACTAAAATTCGTTGTGGAAAGAAAAAAATTACACTTAGGGAAACAACCCAGTCTAAATTCAAGAACAAAATTCTAAATTTAAGAAATTTTGGTTCGTTCTTAAATGAGATATCGTAATTATTCGAAGTGTTAAGTTTCCATTATCATTCTATAACATTAACAAGAGAGAACGCTATAGAACAAGAGAGAACCCGACTATCAGATACCCGTTACTCAGGTAAAGGGAGTGCGAGGGAGATGGAGATAGAAACATTGATCACGCATAACTTTTTAACGAATGGTCCGCTTTGAAAATTTTCTTCTACTTTTCGATAGGTATTGATAAGCACAATAAAACTGCATTTTTACTTTTCCGAAATATTTAAATTTTTAAAATCGTATATAAGCGATTGTGGGCGTTAGAGGGGGCGTGGCACCCTTTTGAAACAAACTTGCGCTGCGTAGTAACTCCAAGAATCTTCATGCCAAATACCAATCCTAGCTCTATCTAGCTTTTATACTTTCCGAGATCTCAGCGTTCATACGGACGGACAGACAGACGGACATGTCTATATCGACTCGGCTAGTGACCCTGATCAAGAATATATATACTTTATAGGGTCGGAAACGCTTCCTTCTAGCTGTTACATACTTACCCTTTTACTCTACGAGTAGCGGGTATAAAAATAATAAACTTACAAAAATGGGACCTCCGAGCTATAACCACATTTTTATATAATGGGCCTTTCCCTTTAAAAAAATCACAAAATTCTATTCCATTTTAGATCAAAAGATTGGTGGCCAAAGACTCCAAAAAAATGTAAAAAAAATTATCTCTTTTACCCTATACCGTTAACAGCGAAAGTAAGTTTTGAACTGTTATTACCCCAGTACTATGGATATACAGTTTAAAAAGAATGTTGACATTTTGCAACGTTCCTCGAAGGCTTTGCAATTGACTAAATGATATAGGAGTTTTAGCCAAAAGAACAGCCTTTCCGATGATACCAGTCTCATTCCAATGGCTCTTTATTTATGGCTTCCATGTCTAACCAAACTTTTCCTGCTATTCGTGCCCCCTTCTCCCCTAACAAAAAACTTCATATGAAAACGTCAAAAAATTTTGTTTCTTTTTTGTTGGGTTGAGTACTAGCCCTAAACTACAAGGGCTAACAAAAATTGTGTTGCAAATATACAATTTTATGACTCTTTTATGTTCATGATTTTTTTTTTACGAAAAATTTACAATAATAGTTATTTTCGGTTCGTGCTTTAGACAGTTTTTTTCTCTTTGTAGGTTTTGGACTTCTGTTTTTCTTTAACTTTAACAGTGTCAATGCAATGGGAGTTTTTCATCAGGTCATTGCGCAGATCAATGGCGTTTTTCTCGAAACTACACAGAGAAAAAAATCAGTCTTAAGACACAATGTTCTGAAATTTCAGAACTTAAAAACGCTTTTAAGAAGATTTAGGAAAAACGAGGATGGGAGCTAGCTTCGGCAAGCCCTTTCAGATTTTACTAATGAAAATTTGTCTAGAATCACAACATGATTTAATAAGCAACAAAATATTTTATAAAAGAAAAAAATAAAATGCTTAAATTTTTACCCTGATGTATGCATTAAAATATACGATGTGAAAAGGTACATGTCAAAAGCTTATATACTGCGCGAAATATCCTGAAAAACATCAAATTTGGACCGATTTCACCCTATTGTAAAAAAAATAGTACCTATTTATTTTCTTTTTTGAGTATGATGAGTTTGGAATCTTTACACAAGGGATAATTACGAACAAAATATGATGTCTTCTTCCGCGGCTCGATATTACGACCCCAAGCTTATAGGTTACCTTGCACCGCAATTTAAGTATACTTTTAAGAACCAATAGATCTTAAATTAACAATTATGTTTTTAAATTTAGACAGGGTTTTTTCCTGTGTATTCACCGGCATTTCTAAACGGCTTAACCAATCTTTTTTGAATTTGTCACATATTTTTTAACATTAAAAAACCTGCCCCCTGGGACCAGTTTACTTTCGGGTAGTGCTATTTAAATGACACTTATTAACACAGGCCACCAGAAGTTTGGTACAGGCCTGCCACCATTTTATATCGATAAATAAGGCTTTTCTAAGCATAATTTGCCACTACTCCTATAGTTCATCAGCTCTGGTATTTGCGGTACCTTTAATTTAAGAAAATCACCATTTTTCTTTGTCTTTTGGGATATATCTTTAAGAGTGGTCAACTAATTTTGTTACTCTTTTCGGAATTAAATAGTTACACGACTTTTCTATAAGGTCGTTCTTGAAAATTCTATCTAACTAACAAGAGAAGGTAGGAGTATTAAACATTTTAAAGTCACAGTAATGTTAAAAAAACCTCTATTTGTGAACAGCGTTTAAAAATTAAAAATAAATATTTTCTTCTACAATGCTTCTTTGACCCAAAAATACCTTATGCCCTTAATTTTTAAGCCACTCATCTGGTTTTTGTGAAAGGTTTTGGAATTTTAAAAATTAATTTTCTTACTTCCTTCCCAATGATGATTCACAAACTGTGCCCTAATAATAAATTTAACCATTTCAGTATTTAAAAAAATATTGGTTTTTAAAATTAGTAACTTTTAATTTTTGCATCTATGCAAAAAAAAAGGACTTTTTCCCCATGGTGCATTGGTCAAATGCAATTGGCAAGCAGTCCCGTTTTCTGTACGTGCCACATTTGTTTTGCGCCTAGTTACACATATATATGTATGTATAATATCGACAATAGTCATGTCCCATAAACAATCTGCAGTCGCTTATTTTGTTAAAATTCCTATCATTATAAAAATTTATTTACATATGGACAATTCGCTCGGGAAGTTTGCACACATTAAAACATAAAAAAAAACATAAGTATCTATGTAGTTATTATACAATTTGTATATTAAAATCGCCCTGAATCAGTTATATTGTTGAGCTGGACCATTGTGCAGACCGGTTTCAAACCTGATAAAAAAAAGAAATATGGTATAGGAAGTTTCTTAATACTGATTTTGCATAATAACATTTTTGTTATTTATTGACTGCAGACCAGTTAAAAACAAGAGAGAACGCTATAGTCGGGTTGGTGTCCCGACTATCTAATACCCGTCACTCAGCTAAAGGGAGTGCGAGGGAAATGGATATATAAAATTTTTTTGATTGCGCACAACTTTTTAATGAATGGTCCGATTTGAAAAATGTCTTCTACATTTCGATAGGTATAAATATACACAACAAAATTGCATTTATACTTCTCGGAAATCTTTAAAGGTGTAGTGCCAGACACATTTTAAAATCGTTAGTGGGCGATTATGGGCTTTAGAGAGGCGTGGCGCTCGGCTGAAAAAAACTTGCGCTGCGTAGGAAGCTCAAGAATATGTGTGTGAAATCTCAACCTTCTAGCTTTTGTAGCTTCCGAGATCTCAGCGTTCATACGGACAGACAGACAGACAGACAGACGGACAGACAGACGGACAGACAGACGGACAGACAGACGGACATGGCTATATCGACTCGGCTAGAACCTGATCAAGAATATTGTATATTGTATTCGTGCAAAAGTATGTAACAGGCAGAAAGAAGCGTTTCCGACCCTGTAACGGACAGATAGGTATTAATAAACACAACAAAATGGCATTTATACTTTTACAAAATCTGTAAAGATGTGGGCATTCCAGTGGGCGTGGCGCTCGGCTGAAACAATCTTGCACTGCGTATGAAGCCCAAGAGCATGTTTGGTTACTCTACGAGTAACGGGTATACAAATATTTAAAATATGAAGTGCTGCACTTGACAAATTTTTAGACTAGCTAGGCATTTTTTAAAAGTGTTTGTATTAGAAAACAAGTATTGTAGACTTATTAACAAAACATACTTTTAATTTAACTTTTTGTCAGTTAGAAATGGTTAAAAGACGGTTAAACGATGTGAAAAGTCCAAGTATCCAATGGCTGCGACGTCTTTTCACAGAAGAAATCAGAGGGCTTGTTAACAAAAACTCGAAATCTTAAAAACAAACAAGAGAGATCATAGTCGAGTACGTCGACTATCAATACCCGTTACTCAGCTAAAGGAAGTGCGAGGGAGATAGAGATATGCATGCAGCATAGCAACTGCTTGAATTTCATTATTTGCTCATATCTTTTTAATGAAAGGTCCGATTTGAAAAATTTCTTTTACATTTCGATAGGTATAAATAAACACAACTAAAGGTCATTCATTTTATTCAGAAATCTTAAAAGATGTGGGCGCCAGGCACCTTTTAAACTCGATTAAGCTTTTATAGTTTCTAAGATCTCTGCGTTCATACAGACAGACGGTCTAGATCGACACGGCCTGTGATACTAATCAAAAAAATGTATACTTTACACGGTGGGAAACGCAGCCTTCTACCTGTAACATACTTTCCGACGAATACAATATACCCTTTTACTCTACGAGTAACGGGTATAAAAATATATCCAACTTTTTGAAATATGAGCTAATAAAGGAATTAACACAGAAGAAAATAAGTCATTCGGATTATCGGCTGGGGATATAGATTTTCAAACGGAGGTATTTTTTAAATTTTTTATTTTATTGGCTCATTAAAAGAAAAAATTTTTTTAGTCCTGATACACGTGTTTATTTATTTATCGAATAGTACATGTAAATAAAAGTTTCGAGAAATCTATTCGGCTGTTAAAAGAAGTGCCCATATGGGAATACATTTATCTATACGTAAAAACAGGGTTATATTTCTTGTACGAAAATTAAGGCAAAAGAACAATAATTTCAAAAAATATAATGTATATAAAAAATCTTTTTTGTTTACAATATTAATAAAAACTTTTTTAATTGCATTTATAGGGTATTCAAGGCTTGAAGGTTTTGTTGGTCTCTTTTCTGTTTTTTTTTGTCATTATGTACCAGTTGTTTTGTCGAGCTGACTTAATTTGTAGCATTCTCTGAACTAGTCGTCAAAGTGAATGTAAGCTTGCCATAGTAATTTGTGAAGTCGTTTCCATATTTCGAAATTTTTTAAACATTAGCGCATGGAATTTGTTAACCTATAGGGTGGCGCCAACCCATTGTTTTGTTGTTAATAAAACGTCACTAAAAAGTTTTATCAATGGACAAGGCCAATATATAACTTTACTTGGTAGTTTGGGTTTTCTTACCTTTTATACGTTGCTTTTGCTGTGAGTTGGCAATGCGTACTGCAAAAGATTCACGAAAGTCCGAAAATAAAATTATAGCCAGAAATAAAATAAAAGTCTGGTTAAATCCTTTGCTCTCCATGGCCTCCAGTTAAATTGTTCACAATTCTTTCAAATTCACTGAGCTCTCTCTTATAACGCGAAAGTTTGTAAAATTTACGAGTATATTTAATCAGGATGATCACAGCATAAGAAATTATTTTCTCTTATTGGTATGTATACTAAGCGATAGCTGCTCCAGCTGAATTGATTACAGCTTAATGAAGTACGCGCAACGCGTTTAAGCACCAAACTGAAGCAGTAGCTACATACGTAAGACTATATAAAATGTTTAAAACAGAAAAGTCACTGCAAAACGAGCTTACGAACGAGTCAGGGAAAGGAATGGCTCAGTGAATCATGACATGGCTCAGAGAGCGCAAGAAATTGCAGCAGCCAACTTGATCACGATCTCAGAGCAAGTTCGCCGAGTTTAGAAAAAGCTTTACAAAGCACAGATAGGGAAAAATGAAGAAATAAAATAAAACGGGCCTTTATTAATTTGTTGTTGGTAAAACCAAATAAAGAAACGGTTTTTAAGTTTTAAACTATAGATCGGAAAGCAAAAGGTACATAAGTGCCGTGAAAAGTTTAAGTTTTTTAAGGTGGTAATTAAAGTTATGTTTTAATATCAGTATTGACATTAATTTATTGGATCTAATTGCAATCAAATACAAATATTAGCCCTTGAATTCTTTTTAGTACCTAAAGAAAAATATAGACCGGTTACTGCAACAGATAAAAACAAGAGTGAACTGTATAGTCGAGTGCCTCGACTATCAAATACGCGATAAGCAAATAAGGTGGTAATTAAAGTTATGTTTTAATATCAGTATTGACATTAATTTATTGGATCTAATTGCAATCAAATACAAATATTAGCCCTTGAATTCTTTTTAGTACCTAAAGAAAAATATAGACCGGTCACTGCAACAGATAAAAACAAGAGAGAACTGTATAGTCGAGTGCCTCGACTATCAAATACGCGATAAGCAAACAGCAAAACAATTGCCCGAAATCGAGGCATACATATAGCGGAATTATTCATATATTACTGATAAATTTGATGAAACATTTTTTTTATAAATGGTCCTACTTGAAACATTTTTGGCGTGACGATGGCTATTGACAAATCAAATAAAATAAAATGTGCACTACAAAAAATCCTAGAAAACGTTGGCGATCACTAACTTTTGCGGTAAAATAAACTGCCCACTCTAAAATAATGAGCGTTAGAGTGGGCGTTGTGATAAAACAAACTTGTAGGGCGCAGGAATCTGCATGAGAAATCTTAACCTTCTAGCTTTTATAGTTTCCGAGAAATCAGAGCACATACGGACCGACAGACAGACGGAGATGGCTAGATCGACTCCGATTTTAATGCAAAAAAAAAAAATTTTTGTATTAATATATCACAAAGAAAAACTTAAAAAACGTTTGTCATTTTTTACAATTTTCGATTTTCTTGGATTTTTTTAAATCTTTAAGTTATCTTTATTTTGTTGCCTAACAACACTGTAAAGGGAAATTTGAGAGAGTAGTTTTTACCTCAAACAAGAAAAGAAGTTAATTTCTGCAGAAGTTAATATACCCTTGCATTTAAAATATATACACAGAGAAAACGACGTTTTCTTGTAAAAACGTTTTAAAATTTAAAAATAAAAAGTTTTAAAAATCCAAAGTAAAACAAAATGAGTATAAAGAGTTTTACTTTTTAAAATGTTACACCCCTGATTTTGCACCTAAAACTTTTGCTAATTTTTACGCTTTGCAGCTGAAAAAAACATCTTCCAGGACTTCTTTTTTTGTTGACACTAGGCTCAAATTAAAGTTCTTGATTAGGATTATTATATGTGCTGAGGCTGACTTTTGGCCACTATTCGTTTTTAAGATGTATAAAAAAACCAATCCTTTCGCATTGTACACCAATAGAAGGGACTTTTTTAACTACCAGCACAACTTTCAATTGTAGCGAAACTTGAATATTTTAATGCAGTTAATTTTTTTGTGTTCCTTATTCCTTCATCATAAAAGTGTATTTGGTTTCGTTAGAAAATATTTAGTGGTTATTTTTATACCCGTTACTCGTAGAGTAAAAGGGTATATTGTATTCGTGCAAAAGTATGTAACAGCTAGAAGGAAGCGTTTCCGACCCTATAAAGTATATATATTCTTGATCAGGGTCACTAGCCGAGTCGATATTGCCATGTCCGTCTGTCCGTCTGTGTGTCTGTCCGTATGAACGCTGAGATCTCGGAAACTACAAAAGCTATTGGGTCGGCAAGAAAGTCATGTCGTTTTTTTTTAGTAATCGTTTTTAATCTAATTTAATTACGACTAATCGAGCACCAGGGTCACACTTTTTAGTATCGTTTTAAAGCTTATTGTCTTAGGTACTATCGATGAAAATTTGGTAATTATTTGATAACATTTGTGGAAGCTATAGCAAATTAAACATGGAGGATCAAAGTGAGCATTTTCGGCATATTTTGCTTTTTTATTTCCGAAAAGGAAAAAAAGCGGTCGAAGCTCGCGAAAATTGTGCGAAGTGTGTGGTAAAGATGCTATGAGTGATCGCCAATGTCAGCGCTGGTTTGTCAAATTCAGGCTTGGAGATTTTGGAGTTAAAGACGCCCCATGTTCTGGTCGACCATCGGCCGTTTTTGACGAACAAATTCTGGCTTTGCTGGATGAAAACCGGCGTTATTCAACGCGGGAGATGTCAAAGAAGCTCAGTGTGTCGCATACAACGGTTGAAAACCATTTGAAGAAACTTGGCTACGTAAACAAGCTCGATGTTTGGGTTCCGCATAACTTAAAGGAAATTCACCTAACTAAGCGTATGAATATCTGCCATTCTCTGCTGCAACGGATTTAAAACGATCCTTTTTTGAAGCGGATTATTACTGCCGACGAAAAGTGGGTAGTTTACAACTAAAAAGATCATGGAGCAAGAAAGATGAGCCAGCCAAAGCTACATCAAAGGCCGATATCCATCAGAGGAAAGTTAAGCTGTCTGTTTGGTGGAATTGGAAGGGTGTAGTGCACTTTGAGCTGCTGGGAAGGAATGAAACCATCAATTCAGATGTGTACTGTCGCCAGCTATCCAATTTGGCGGAAAACATTAAAGAAAAGGAGCCGGCACTAGCTAATCGCAAGGGTATAGTCTTTCACCATGACAACGCTAGGCCCCACACATCTTTGGTCACTCGGCAAAAATGAACGGAGCTGAATTGGGTAGTGCTACCACATCCACCTTATAGTCCGGACTTAGCACCTTCAGATTACCATTTGTTTCGCTCTCTTCAAAACTTTTTGAATGGTAAAAACTTTGATTCAAATGAGGCTGTCGAAAACCACTTGTCTCGATTCTTTGCTGGAAAAGACCAAAAGTTCTTCGAGCGCGGAATTATGCAGCTGCCCGAGAGATGGTCATTAGTGGTCGAACAAAACGGCCAATAAATAATTGATTAATTATAAGTCCTGATATAAATAAATCTTCTTTGAAAATATTGAAAAAAAACGACATGACTTTCTTGCCAACCCAATAGAAGGTTGAGATTTCCCACACATATTCTTGGGCTTCCTACGCAGCGCAAGTTTATTTCAAAAAGGTGCCACGCCCCCTCCAACGCCCACAATGGCCCACTAACGATTTCAAAATGTGTCTGGCGCCCACACCTTTAAAGACTTCCGAGAAGTATAAATGCGATTTGGTTGTGTATATTTATACCTAACGAAATGTAGAAGACATTTTTTAAATCGGACCATTCATTAAAAAATTATTCGCAATCAAAAAAATTTTATATATCCATCTCCCTCGCACTCCCTTTAGCTGAGTGACGGGTATTAGATAGTCGGGACACAAACCCGACTATAGCGTTCTCTCTTGTTTTATTTGCATTGAAGTGACTGTCACATGTCGCACGCGACAGTTTTTCCGTCGTTTTTCCCTAACGTTAAAAAAAAAGTTTAGGTGCTACTTTTTTGCACATATTAATATGTATTGTCCTGAAAAATTATACAAGGAAACTCAAATTGCTTTGTTTAGTTGAGGATCAAAGCACGTAACTTTGAAATTCGATTACAAGAAAACCATGGCAGTCCTCGCCTTTATTTCTTCATGTAAGTTCCTAAGAATTCGCAGTCCGTCGAGGATAATTTTTCCGCAAAATTCGGGGGTGAGGACCGTAAACCGTAAAGTGTTACCAATTTCGGTATCACAAACGTCTTTTTTGACGGTTTCTAAATCCCCCGTACTTAACCAGACGTTTTGATATGATAAGCCAACTTACAAATTCTTGCCAGGAATCAAACTTTATTTAGGACAACACTAATAAAATCTATAAAATATGTGCATACCATAATTTTTACATTTACTTCGGGTTATATTTAAAAAATCATGTTAAAAACCGACTTGAAAAAATTAGTTAAAAAAAACCGTCTGCTAACCGTCCAACCTGACAGTGGTACCAATTTGCTCGAACTTTAAAATACCAAATTTCGGAGTACTTGTATTGCGGTTAGGATTATAAAATTCGTGCGTTATTGGTGTAGCCTTTTCCACAATTTTCGGTAATACTCTTAAAATTATCCTCGATGGACCGCGATTTCTTAAAAATTTACGAGCAAAAAGAACTGAAGGTTCCCGGTGTTGCTATAAAAAACAAGGGTGCTTTTCTCATATTTTCAATCAAAGTAATTACATTTTAATGAGTTTCTATAAAATTAATTAATTGTTTAAATGAGTTCCTATAAAATTATTTAATTGTCTAAATGAGTTCCTATACAAAAAAGTGTGGAATTTTTAAAATTTGTTGTAAAAAAAAAATTTATTTTTTGTCTTCTGAAAAAACGTATGCAAAAAATCATGTTATGAGTGGAGCGCGGTTTATAAAGGACATATGATTGATGTCACAATACTGTATCGAAAATTTAGTGTCGGCTAGGAACGATCATAGATATATTTATTTAAATAGTTTCACTGAACACTTTTCCGCAGGTTCCAGGTTATTTTTTTTAAGAACCAATTATGGGCTAGAATTCTCTCTGTTGAAGTATTCCTGAATGGGAAGTATTAGAAAGTAGTGCATTTTAAAAAGAAAGCAGAAGAAAAAAATGCTGCTTTTTATATTTTTATATTTTTTTCTTGTAGATAAACATCTTCAGATTTTACAAAAAATGTTTTAAGTCAATCGGAAAAAAACTTTAAAAGTTAGGCTAAAACAAGAAAGGAAGCTAGCTTCGGCCAGCCCAAGCTTATATACCCTTGCAGATAAAAGAAATACCTTTTTAAGTTGTCAGAAATCAAAACGCCTACTTCCTGCAAAGTTACAACGAATTTTCTTATATTTGTTTGATTATTCGTATGGGAGCCTTAAGATATAGTGGTCCGATCCGGCTCGCTCCGACATATGTACTACCTGCAATAGAAAGAAGACTTTTGGGAAAGTTTCATTGCGATAGCTTTAAAACTGAGAGACTAGTTCGCATAGAAACGGACAGACGGACATGGCTAGATGGACTCGGCTATTGGTGCTGATCCAGAATATATATACTTTATGTGGTCGAAAACGTCTCCTTCACTGCGTTACAATATCTGACTGAAATTATAATACCCTCTGCAAGGGTATAATTAGTACTATTGGGTTGGCAAGAAAGTCATGTCGTTTTTTTTCAATATTTTCAAAGATGATTTATTTATATCAGGACTTATAATTAATCAATTATGTATTGGCCGTTTTGTTCGACCACTAATGACCATCTCTCGGGCAGCTGCATAATTCCGCGCTCGAAGAACTTTTGGTATTTTTCAGCAAAGAATCGAGACAAGTGGTTTTCGACAGCCTCATCTGAATCAAAGTTTTTACCATTCAAAGAGTTTTGAAGAGAGCGAAACAAATGGTAATCTGAAGGTGCTAAGTCCGGACTATAAGGTGGATGTGGTAGCACTTTCCAATTCAGCTCCGTTAATTTTTGCCGAGTGACCAAAGATATGTGGGGCCTAGCATTGTCATGGTGAAAGACTATACCCTTGCGATTAGCTATTGCCGGCTCCTTTTCTTTAATTTTTTCCGCCAAATTGGATAGCTGGCGACAGTACACATCTGAATTTATGGTTTCATTCCGTCCCAGCTGCTCAAAATGCACTACACCCTTCCAATTCTTTGATGTGGCTTGGGCTGGCTCATCTTTCTTGCTCCATGATCTTTTTCGTTGGACATTATTGTAAATAACCCACTTTTCGTCGCCAGTAATGATCCGCTTCAAAAAAGGATATTTTTTAATCCGTTGCAGCAGAGAATGGCAGATATTGATACGCTTAGTTAGGTGAATTTCCTTTAAGTTATGCGGAACCCAAACATCGAGCTTGTTTACGTAGCCAAGTTTCTTCAAATGGTTTTCAACCGTTGTATGCGACACACTGAGCTTCTCTGACATCTCCCGCGTTGAATAACGCCGGTTTTCATCCAGCAAAGCCTGAATTTGTTCGTCAAAAACGGCCGATGGTCGACCAGAACGTGGGGCGTCTTTAACTCCAAAATCTCCAAGCCTGAATTTGGCAAACCAGCGCTGACATTGGCGATCACTCATGGCATCTTTACCATACACTTCGCACAATTTTTCGCGAGCTTCGACCGGTTTTTTTTCCTTTTCGGAAATAAAAAAGCAAAATATGCCGAAAATGCTGACTTTGACCAAAGAGTATAAATATATAGAGAGGACATGTCATACAAAAGAGTCTGTCGTATGGCGGGTTCTAGCGGTGGAACCCGCATTTTAACAGTAGAACCCGCACTGCTCGATTCTACTTGGAATCTATTCGGCCGCAGCACTGCTTGCCATTTGGCCTAGTGGATAAGACATCTGACTACCAATCTAAGCGGTACGGGGATCGAATCCCGTTGTAGAATTTCAATTTCTTGCGGTTTTTTTTGTTTTTTAAGAGTATTTTGTTTTTTTTCGGTTCGATCGGTTGAGCCGTTTAGAAATGCCGATGAACACGGACTTTTAAAAACGTGGTTTCGAGAAAAACATGTCACATGTAAAACACGTATAGAGCACTTTAAAAAGACGTTTTGCGGTGTTCACTGTATCTCCGCCAAAAATTAATGAATTTCCATTCTGCTTTTACATTTCGTTTAAGAATAGAAAAAACCCGCCCCCTGGGAAGTTTTATTTTTTGTTTTTTTACTTTAAATATTTTATTAAGCCGTGCAAAATCAAAAATTATTTTTTTTAGAAAAATTTTACTAGTACTAATTACATCCTAACTTCCAAAGTTCTTTTAGATTGACTTAAAACTTTTTTGTATAATCTTAAGATGTTAATCTACAAGAAAAGAAATATAAAAAAATTGGATTTTTTTTTGCAAGACCCTACCATTAATTATTGTTTAGCTTTTAACTAAAATAATACAAAAAAATATATATATTTCGAGACATCAAAAAAAGAAAAAAACAATATTAGAAAACGTCTGCCCCTTGTGGGGATCGAACTCGCATCAACATCGCTGATCAACGCTTTAACCAGCACGACCATAGACCGAGTTGAAAATGTTGGACAGAAAACCCTTTTCGACTTTTAAATGTTTGCATTGTGTACTCAATAAACGAATTCTAAAAATAGAACAAGTTCTTTCCCCCTTTTCCCCTTGCCAACAACAGTTTGAACAGAAAGTCAGAGTTATGCCCTCTCTATATAATGTATACTCTTTGCTTTGACCCTCCATGCTTAATTTAAGATAAGATAAGATAAGATACTAGAAAGTGTGACCATGGTGCTCGATTAGTCGTAAGTAAATTACATTAAAAACGATTACTAAAAAAATCGAGATGACTTTCTTGCCCACCCAATAGTAAAATTTTACTAAAACAAAAATATTTTTTGATTTTGAACGGCTTAATAAAATATTTAAAATAAAAAAATAAAAAATTAAACTTCTCAGGGGCGGTTTTTTTTCTATTCTTAAACGAAATGTAAAAGCAGAATGGAAATCCGTCAATTTTTGGCGGAGATACAGTGAACACCGCAAAACGCCTTTTTTTAGACAGCTCTATGTGTGTTTTACATGTGACTTGTTTTTCTCAAAACCACGTTTTGAAAGTCCGTGTTCATTGGCATTTCTAAACGGCTCAACCGGTCTTTTTCAAATTTGTCGCAAATTTTTCTGCATAAAAAACCCGCCCTCTGGGAATCGTTTTTTTTTTAACCAAACCTTTTTTTTTTAAGCCTAAAGTTAAATTTTTTAACTGAAAAACGCATTTTTGACTTTGGAAGATCGAGAAAAATTCTTAAAAATAAAAAAAGGGCTTCCCAGGTGTAATGGCCAGTTAAGCTTTTACGATAAAGAACTATTCACCCCACCCTCGCATAGATAAATATAACCTCGCGGCGCCAGAGGCCTAGGAAATTTACTCTCAACTTCAATAAGTTGAGATAAGCAAATCAGTCGCGACGGCCAAAAAAAATCATCCGATTAAACCGTTGCTTAGAACTGCAGCGGAAAGCTCTGCGACAGTGGCTTATCTGCACTTCGGTTCAAATTTTGCATTCATTCTCTAATATACGCTCTTGGCAAAACGTTCGATCATTCGACTGTGGCCTAAGTTACATATTATATTAACAATTATATAATCTCGATCTGCGGTCAATAATTTAGCCAGGCGGTTAATAATATTAAGAAGTGAATTTGTGAGAGTGAGCAAGATAAAGAAATACAAATTCGTGGGTTCCCAATCTAACCCATTTTTCTTAGGGATCCGCAAAGAAAGGCGTGACGTCAGACGTATACCCGTAGACCCCACTAAGGGAGTCTTATCCTACTTTAGGCCGGTTACAGTCTGAACGTCTTAGGCCAGCCAATCCCAATTGCCCCAGCTCCAATTTGCCCAAATTCTTGGTGAAAGTGGCCCAGTGGAGAACATAACCTCGGCCGGCGTGATTACGCAACCACCCACGTGTGTTGGCAATGGGATACCGGCAGTTGAAAGCCGATGATATTCAGATCACCTTATTCAACGCGGGAACAACAACACTTATCTAGGGCCACCCAGCGACAACTCGGATCGTGCCGCCGCAAGGTGCAGCGAAGACACCCATACATTGGTCGTGAACAGAGGACAGACTAGCCACCACCAAAGGCTTCCACATCGGACACCGTCTGGCGATCAATGATCGCTCACTAGGAGTAAAATTCGTGTATCAATTCATTTGCCTTTACAAGAAGCTCTCTGATTGGCATGAGTGCGGTATTTGTATAGGTCATTTAATGTAGGTTTTATTATAAATTTTGACCAACAGCTCCTTAACGTCAACGTGAACTTGGGCCCAACTTTGCAACGCGTCTTATGGAACATAAAGAAAAGGTCGTGAGTACACATTAAAACGAACAATGCGAAAATACCTATTTTAAAAAACCTATAAATGCCGCCCTGTCGTAATTCTAAGTCGAGAGATTTTCCTTTAGTTTACATTAATTAAAATATTGTTAGTCTTGCTCATAAATTCGAAATCAATTGAAAAAGAACGCTATTGAACACGAATGAAACATTATAACTTATGTGTTAGGAAATTCTTGAATTTTTATAAATGAAATCAATGGAAAATAATATTGATAAATATAACTATAAATTATAAAATGAAAGACCGATTTTTAAGGGGATACGACCACAGCCCAAACCTTAAGAGCTACAGCAGCCAAATTTTTGCACAGTATTCCATTGGGGGCGTAGGCGCCCACTAAGATCCGACATGTCCCCCCAGTGGCCCCAAACAGCTCCAACATCCATATTTAGAGCAAAAAAGTATTAGATGTACTCACGCTTAACTTCTAAAGGGGTTGGAATTTCGAAATTTGGATTTTGCAGAATTTTAGGTCTTGAAAAGGCCTAATTAAAAATCTAAAAGAAATTTCGATATCCCCCATAATTTGGGGGCTACATTTAAAATTAACTTTTCGATTTTAAAAATCTAAACCGCTGCTCCGATCAAGATGATTTTTGGATCATTAGGTTTTCTATGGCCCAAATGCTTAAGTTTTATTTTTCAAGTTTTTTACATTTTTTTAAGTATTTTTAACGAATTTATTTAGATTTTCTAAGTTATTGCGTTGCATTTTGTGAGAGCCTGCCGAGAGAGCGAAACCCAGAGAGCGGATGCCAAGAGAGCGACGGCCGAGAGAGCAACAACCAAGAAAACTGACGAGGGGGTGGGGTAGTGCTGTGTGTGATCCTGTGGATCAAATGCTTAGGGTTTTATTTTTAAAAAAATATTTTTCATTTTGTAGCAGAAGTAAGAGCCTTATTTTATTTCCACCAAGGAAGAAAATAAAAAATTACTACAAATTCTGTAAGCAAAGTCAAAATGTTTCCAAGTTAATTATTAATCTTAAGATTCGAACTTTTAACCAAATACGTACAGTGGGGAGCAAAAGTGATTCCATGTTCAGAATATGCATGTTTGACAGATCATAAAACGTAAACCAATGAAGCAAATGAAACAAACTTTTTTTTTCTCGATTCCTTATTTAATTTGTAAGAAATAAACTTAAATACCTCAATAATACAAAAAGAAATGTAAGAGAGAAAATTAAAAAACAAAAACAGAAGGCATGTACTCAGTTTTGCACCTTTTATGAAAAATTGTAAAAAAATATCAAATTAATATTTGGTCCAAAGACCCTTATTGTCTATTACATTTTTTATGCGCTTTGGCATACTCTCAACTAAATTCTGTAAAATTTCTTTCGGAATTTGGTTCCATTCAATCTCCACGCGTCTCCAGAGATCGTGGAGGTTGCATGGGGCCGATTGATACTGCCCGAGCCGTCGCTTCACAATTGACCATAAGTTTTCAATTGGATTGAGGTCGGGACTTTGAGCTGGCCACTCCATGACCTTAAACTTTTGTTTTGCCAACCATTCTTTTACAATTTTCGCCGTGTGCTTGGGATCCCCATCCTGTTGGAAAGTGATTTCTCCTTCAGGATAGGCAGTCTTATCGAGAAAATTGGGAAGACGGGTTTTTAAAATGTTTAAATAGTCCTCTTTTAGCATTATCCCATCAATTTTGTGCAACGGCCCAACGTGCCACCATGTGAAGCACCCCCAAGCCATTATATTTCCTCCTCCATGCTTTACGGTTTGCTTTACATGATGTCTCTGAAGCTTGTCACCGGGCCTATGCCAATAATACTGCTTGCCATCCGACTGGAAACGGTTAAACTTGGATTCGTCCGACCAGATAACACGTTTCCAGTCTTCTATAGTCCAGTTTTTGTGTGTCTTTGCAAATTTTAACCGAGCTCTAACATTTTTCTCGGATAGAGCTGGTTTATTTTTTTTAACAGAAGCGATATATCCAATTCTACCCAGTGCTCTTCTGGCTGTCCATCGACTAACGGTTTTATTTAACTCCTTAGAAGCCTCTTTTGGTGTTAAAAGCTTATCCTTCCTCATGTTGGACATCATAAGTCGAGCGTCAGAGTCCGTTAGAAGGCGGCGGCGACCATTCAATACGGTTTCGGAACAAACATTTTGTCTCTTTTTCACCTTGACCACCACTGACTGACTAATTTTCAGCTTCTCAGCAATTGTGCGTGTCGAACAACCACTTTTAGTCATGGAAACAATACTATTTTCGGTACCTCGCGATAATTTCTTCATTTTACAGATATAAATTGGAGACTAATTTCTTAATTCATTAAATCTACTTTGAACTATAAGAAATGTGCGATATTCCTCATTATGAAAACGAATAATAAGTGAAAAAGACATAACACGGTAAATCTGCAAGTATTGATGATAAGAAAATAGGGAGAGCAAAAACAAGTGCGAATAACGGAAGGTGCAAAACTGAGTACATGCCTTCTGTTTTTGTTTTTTAATTTTCTCTCTTACATTTCTTTTTGTATTATTGAGGTATTTAAGTTTATTTCTTACAAATTAAATAAGGAATCGAGAAAAAAAAAGTTTGTTTCATTTGCTTCATTGGTTTACGTTTTATGATCTGTCAAACATGCATATTCTGAACATGGAATCACTTTTGCTCCCCACTGTATGTACATTTGTATATTTGGATATGTTTTGATTTGCTTATATTTACAATACATGTACAATACAATACATACACACAATTTGTGTGTATGTTTCTACTTGAAAGTAGATAATGTGCTTAAATACAAATAAAATCATTAATTTCCTTTCAGCCAATGCAAAATTTGTCGAGCTTAAAATTAATAATTATCAATCAAAGGTGGAATCGGAAAATAATAAGTTACTTCGCTATTTTTGTATGAGATGCCAATCTTTTCGTGTGTGTACAAATGTTTTCGTTTCATTCAAAACAACAAATTTGAAACAATTTACAAACAAGTGTACATTTGTACGCAAATTAAAATTGCATTGATAGTATTGTAACTGATAGAATGTATACAAATTCAATACTTTTACATAGATCAAATTCATTTATTATATAGCTCTGCCAGTAGCCTTCTGATTCTCGCTCCTGAAGGATCTTCTAAAAAGGGTTTTACACAAAGGTTTTAAAAAAACGCGCTAATAAGAAAACATAAAGTCCTGACAACAGTACTCCAAACTAATTTTAAGCGAACGAAGTCGCTCCGGGTATAGCTAGTATAACTATAAATGAATTATAGGATTTGTTTAAAAATTAAGTTTGAATAAATAATAACCATGGTCTGTCGAGTACTTTTGTCAATCACTAATAATAGGTAGAGATCATTTAATCTTGTCCTAGGGACAATGCAAGAATTTAACTAACATTGTCATGGAAGGGAGGCTAAAGACTTGCGGAATAATAACATCTAGATTCCTTAAAGGGTCACACTTTTTAGTATCGTTTTAAAGCTTATTGTCTTAGGTACTATCGATGAAAACTTGGTAATTATTCGATAACATTTGTGGAAGCTTTAGCAAATTAAACATGGAGGATCAAAGTCAGCATTTTCGGCATATTTTGCTTTTTTATTTCCGAAAAGGAAAAAAAACCGGTCGAAGCTCGCGAAAAATTGTGCGAAGTGTATGGTAAAGATGCCATGAGTGATCGCCAATGTCAGCGCTGGTTTGCCAAATTCAGGCCTGTAGATTTTGGAGTTAAAGACGCCCCACGTTCTGGTCGACCATCGGCCGTTTTTGACGAACAAATTCAGGCTTTGCTGGATGAAAACCGGCGTTATTCAACGCGGGAGATGTCAGAGAAGCTCAGTGTGTCGCATACAACGGTTGAAAACCATTTGAAGAAACTTGGCTACGTAAACAAGCTCGATGTTTGGGTTCCGCATAACTTAAAGGAAATTCACCTAACTAAGCGTATCAATATCTGCCATTCTCTGCTGCAACGGATTAAAAAAGATCCTTTTTTGAAGCGGATCATTACTGGCGACGAAAAGTGGGTGGTTTACAATAATGTCCAACGAAAAAGATCATGGAGCAAGAAAGATGAGCCAGCCCAAGCCACAATCCATCAGAGGAAAGTTATGCTGTCTGTTTGGTGGAATTGGAAGGGTGTGGTGCACTTTGAGCTGCTGGGAGGGAATGAAACCATCAATTCAGATGTGTACTGTCGCCAGCTATCCAATTTGGCGGAAAAAATTAAAGAAAAGGAGCCGGCACTAGCTAATCGCAAGGGTATAGTCTTTTACCATGACAACGTTAGGCCCCACACATCTTTGGTCACTCGGCAAAAATTAACGGAGCTGAATTGGAAAGTGCTACCACATCCACCTTATAGTCCGGACTTAGCACCTTCAGATTACCATTTGTTTCGCTCTCTTCAAAACTCTTTGAATGGTAAAAACTTTGATTCAGATGAGGCTGTCGAAAACCACTTGTCTCGATTCTTTGCTGGAAAAGACCAAAAGTTCTTCGGGCGCGGAATTATGCAGCTGCCCGAGAGATGGTCATTAGTGGTCGAACAAAACGGCCAATACATAATTGATTAATTATAAGTCCTGATATAAATAAATCATCTTTGAAAATATTAAAAAAAAACGACATGACTTTCTTGCCAACCCAATAATTGTTTTGATAGCTTAGTCTTTAGACTCGATTGATTGTTCTTTTGATTATTACGCACTAATAAATTGTGGTAGCGTACAACCGTACTCTCTCAAGCAAGGAAGAACCCCGACATCCGGCGAGCTAGACCCGAGCCTAGCAAGAGTGCGTATCCCAAGCTTGAAGGTACAAAGGTCCTCTCTAGTAGCATTTACCATCCGCTGTTAGATGACCGACTATCGAAGTATAGAGATAAAATTAGCTCTGCAGCACCCCCGTACACTACACATTTTGGCGCCCACCCGTGGAGCTCGACAGTTTACACACTTGTTTGAGTACACAAAGCTCTAGGACTGAACCATCCTTTTTGAAACACAATAAAACTAATTTCATTAAATTAACATATTGGATTGAGAGCATCGATTTGGAAGAGATAGTCAAGTTTAGGATTATGCGATTCCAGTTCAGATTAGAATTGATCGACCAAACATAGCCATCAGGAAACCATAAGAGCTCATCACCATATGTTTCTAAACTCTGATTTGTTTACATTTTGATTTTCTTGGAATATAATATACTCTTACTTTAACGTCTGTCCGATTTCATAGTGAACTAAAAAACGAGAGACCATAGACCAAATATCACCCACTTATAACTATAAAATTCAACTGAGAAATTTCTGATAAAAGTGATCGACATAAAGAAAGACAGACCTAATAATTAAATAAATATATATTTAAATTATAAAAAGAATAAATTAATATAAAATGGCAACAAAAGGTAGCTCAGAAAGGTTACCAGAAGTGCCACAAGAAACTGAAAACTGCTGTTCTATATGCAAAACAACATTAGCACCAACAATTTTGACAGCCACAGCACCTTGCAGACATAATTTTCACAAGCAATGTGTTCTTGATCACCTAAAGAGTACACACTCGTGTCCTATTTGTAATACAGATTGCAACGAAATGAATCTATCTTATTCTAATAACACTTTGTACGCTGAACTAAATGCCGCAACAGCTGGTCCATGTAGCATTAACGAACATCAAGATAACAACGACTGCGCAAGTTACCAAGTAAGAAGGAACACCAGATCAACCAGAAACCGAGGTACACCTCCAAGGCGAGGAATGTCAACTAGAAATACACAAAGATTAAATTTAGATAGAATCCTAACAGAGCCAACAACCACGTCCAGTATGACGTTAAGTACTCAAGTAGAGATTGCTAACTATATTCAGTCTACCATAAGCTCACAGCAGGCCCAACTAGTTGATCAACTCACCTCCTACCTGGCGAAGACTATTGAAACATCTATTAAAAGTCAATTGGAAAACTTACAATTATCTCAGCCCACTCAAACAAATCTTACACCTAGTATTAATCCACCGCTTAGGGAGAACCTTAGGAACGACCCAGAACAACACCAGCACCATCCAAACAATTCAGGGGATAATTTCGAAAGAATAGGTTTAAACAGAAGCAAAAGTTTGACGGCAGCAAAACCAGCCTCATGATAGATGAGTTTTTGTACAGGATAGGCTCACTTACCAAACAGAATCTATGCAATGATTACGCATTACTGTGTGACCATTTGTATCTTTTGTTTTCGGGAAAAGCCAGTGATTGGTATTGGAAATTCCATCGCAACAATCCGAATTTCAATTGGAATGAGTTTTGTTTTGAATTTAGAAAAAGATTCGAAGATATTGAGACAGGCTACGACATTTGGGAGGGAATAAGAAAACGTAGACAAGGCGAAAACGAATCCCTTGAAGATTTCCAGGTGTTCACGCCAAAAGGGCGTTTAATTTCGGTAGGCAGTGTCGAGCGGCAGTTTTCTCCAGATCTCCACATCTCGCTCGCTCGCACTGCCCTTCGCTCTCCCTCTCCAACTCTCCCCCAAGTCTCCGCTCCGCTCAGGAGCCTCTAAGCTAAGATTATTGTAGCCAGTTCATATTTCCAAGTGTACAAATAAACAGCCGCACGTTGCGCAAAACCCCGAAAGTTCTCCTGTGTTTTCGATCAGTATTTACGCGCGGATTTTCACCGCATTTTCCTGGGACTTCATCATTTCTACAATCAAGCCACCCCCGCCCCAACATTTGATCCATCGACCGGATATTTCCGACCAGCGTTCAGCAGCAGCTACGGTGGCTTGACCCGCTCCAGATAAGTGCAACTTATTCCTATTATTTGCCGGTCATACAGCCAGTTGTTTGAACCCCATTTCGTTCAACTTGTTGTATGATTTCTTGTCTAAATCCAAAAGAGATTTAATCCGACGCAACGGCATTTAATATATATATTCCAATATATCGCAATTTCTTTGTGCCCAAATTCCGTACACTCCAAATAATTCCGTTGCTATCCAAAAGTTTGCAAATCCGCAGTGATAATTTATTTAAGTTACAAATAAATATATATTCCTATAAACTCGAAGTGTGTGTAAAATATTACCCAGCCACAGTAAAAGTTTACGATTTTTAAAATTGTTCCGCAAAAAATTGCACTCTGCTCTTTTTACTGTGTTCCAGCTGCGTGTATATATTTATACATAAATATTCTAATACAGTCCACTTATACTACTCTGCATTTCTAAATCAATTCCAAGACCCTAATAATACAAACATACGTATCACACGGCCATTATTACATATATCCTATAAACTGTCTTTAAACTACATTTTTCCGAATGTGTGTAAAAAATATATAATCCAGCCACAGTGAACATTTTCAATTTAAAGTGATCCGCCGAAATTGGCAGCTTTGTGTTTTTACTGTGTTCCTGCTGCGTGCATATATTTTTTTACATAAATATCAAAATACAGTCCACTCCATCCACATACATTTTAGAGCTAGTTGTTTCAATAAGTCTCCGCAAATATATTTTGCATTTCGAAGCTATTCCGCTATTCGTAATCGAAGTCTCCACAATTCCCGCAATCAGTGCCCTCACTTTATCCAGCTGTACATACATACACACGTACATACCGAACGTACTTCTACATATTCAGCAGCGCACCGTGGTTCAGGGATATCCAGAAAATTAAAATATATTATTTTTTTTTCAAATATATTTCAACAAAAATTCGAACTAACTAATAAAGTTAGAAAATTAATATATGCATCCACGAGTGTCAGTGTGACCATATACTAACATATTACTATTAATTATATTTTTTGCGCCACCTTAAATATTTTCCTTCGAAATTATTTCTAAAAATTTATAGTACGGTGCCATAAAACCTCCACAGTACACTCCAGTGTGACCGTATATCCTTACGGACTTTTCAATTGGTTCCTAAACTCCAAATTGTTTATTACTTTTACCCACCTCTGTAAATAGTTATTATTTGACATGGCATCCCAAGCAAAATCCGCTTTAAATAAATTTATTGTCACAGCTGACACTCTGATCCATTTTGAAGCTATCATTACTGTTCCGGGTGCATCCACCCCTACCTTATCCGTCCTCAAAATCCGTAGGGAGCATGTCAGTTCCTTGTGGCAAAAGGTCAAGGAATCATATGACGTATGCTCCGATTGCATTTTGGCTGCAGGCGATAGCGCCGCAGATACGAAATCTATGCTCAAGGCGAAATACAATATAACGTACGATGTATACGAAAAGGTCGCCGCTCAGATCCTCGAGCAAATCGAAATCCAACAGGGCTCCTCCCAAAAATCTCAAGCTCCAGTAACTCCGTCCCAAAGTGTATTATCTTATGGCTGTCGGCTCCCTCCTATCGACACAGAGGTTTTTTCGGGCGATTATCTTCGCTGGCCTACTTTCCGGGACCTTTTCACGGCGATATATATAGACAATCCGAGTCTAACGCCCGTTGAAAAATTATTCCATTTAAATTCAAAAACAAGTGGCGAAGCTAATTCCATAGTTTCAAAATCCCCACTCACCAATGATGGCTTCCGCTCAGCTTGGACAAATCTAACTGAGCGTTTCGAAAACAAGCGATTTCAGGTGAACAGCCACCTAAAAACATTGTTCAATGTGCAATCCATTGCACAAGAGTCTGGAGATGCCTTGAAGGAACTTCAAACCACCATTCAAGGGTGTTTAACTGCCCTAAAACTATCCGGCATTCAAATTGAGAATTGGGACTCTCTCCTCGTTTACATGTGCTCAACAAACCTACCAAAGCTCACGCTCTCATTATGGGAGCAATCCATTCAAAATAAAGTCGAAATTCCTACTTGGCTAGAGCTAGATTTCTTTTTAACTGAGCGCCATCGAACACTGGAGGCCGTCGATAGCATCCGGTCCGCTAATTTACTCCATATCCAGCCCAAACAGACACATCGAATGGCAGAATTGCCAAGAATAAATTCTTTTACTACGAGGGTGCTTCCATTACCCCAGGGCTGCGATCTGTGTAAAAAAGAGAAACACCCCGTGCGTATATGTCCACGCTTCCTAAAAATGACGGTAAATGATCGGTCAGCCTACATCCGCGATAAACAGTTGTGCTCAAATTGCTTTGCAACCAGCCATCACCTTGGTGATTGCACAAGCGTCCAAAATTGTTTCACTTGCCAAAGTCGGCATCACACGCTGTTGCATCCAAGCAACAATTCTACAATGACTTCGATTCCATCCAAACCTCCAGGGCCAGTGTCCGCCTCAATCCCACACATAATTTCGTCCTTCTCAGCGCGTGTTTCCAACGTGCATGGGACTAACCGAATTTCCGATCCGGACCCGATTACAAGTGTCCTTCCTACAAATAATTCCAATTCCGATTATTGGGTTCCATATCCCGCCTTGGATGACAGACGTTCCCGAGGTATTAAATCCTACCAATGCCGAGTCTGTCAAAAAATCCATCCTCTACGGAAATGCCACCGTTTCCTAAGGCTTAGCGCCCAGAAAAGGCTCCAGGCAGTTCACGTCCATAAATACTGCTCCAATTGTTTAGCTCACCATCACTCCCAGGACTCGTGCCGCAGTGGTAATCACTGCCAGAAGTGTGGAAAGGACCACCACACTCTTCTACACTTGGACGATCACACCCGCTATCCTGCGGAAACTTCTCCTGATGTTTTGCTACGGTGGTCCTCGCAAGGGGGGGGAGAATGTTCACGCCAAAAGGGCGTTTAATTTCGGTAGGCAGATTATTGTAGTCAGTTCATATTTCCAAGTGTACAAATAAACAGCACGTCGCGCAAAACCCCGAAAGTTCTCCTGTGTTTTCGATCAGTATTTACGCGCGGATTTTCACCGCATTTTCCTGGGACTTCATCATTTCTACAATCAAGCCACCCCCGTCCCAACACCAGGAAACTATAGAACGTCTGGCAGACAGACTTCAGAATGGAGTTTCCGAGGCACAATTAGTCGAATTGTTAGTTCGAAATGCAAAACCTAGCCTACAGCATGAGTTGCTGCATCTTAAAATCGCTAACAGAGCACAGCTTAGATTCGAAATCCGCCGGCATGAGCAGTTTTATAATAATCTCAGAACGGTCACGCCAAAACCTTTTCGCTCTTACGTAAACGAAATAGCTACGGAAGACGAGGAGACAGCTATAGTAAACGAACGAGAAGAAGTGAATCAAATTCAACGTAGGCCTATCACTTGTTGGAACTGTGACAAACAAGGGCACAGGTACGATGATTGCATGGCTAAGAAAACTATCCGTTGCTTCGGTTGTGGAGCTAAAGAACAATACAGAACAACTTGTCCGCATTGTAATCCGGAAAACCAGCCGAAGGATGTTTCTTTGAGCAACAAGGAGATACATTCATAAAATGCGAAGTTGCAAAACCGAATACAACCATCCAAACCAGTGGATGCCAGGAACCAGAAAATTTAAATCAGCCTGAGATTCATTTTTCCTTTGTTCCTTTACATATACGAATACAAAATTACATGAATAAGCGTAAAGAAATATTTGAAAAAGTAGATATTATTAAAACTTGTTTGAAACCCAAGCGATCTACTAGGAGATCGAGAGGATTTTGGAGAAAAGTCCATCACGATCGACAAAAGTTAGTTTCCGCTATAGTGTTAAGCTCGGATCAGAGACTTTATACTGATATTCCTATAGAAGGTCAGTCTTATAAAGCGTTGCTAGATTTCGGAGCTACAATTAGTTGTGTAGGTATTTTAGCTGCGCAGAACTTACTAAAACACAAAAACATAAAAAAATGTTCTGGCGTAATAAAAGCTGCGAACGGAACTGAAAGTAAAGTAGTATCAAAACTTGTAACTTCTGTAACATATGAAGATAAGGTAGAAGATCTCGAATTATTTATAATTCCCGATCTAAAACAAGACGTATATCTAGGTATCGATTTTTGGCAAAAGTTCGGTTTACTTAATAAAATTACAAATAGTAGTACAATAGTTTCGGAACTAGATATGGGAACCTTAGATGAAAATGAAGAGCCTCCAAATTATCACCAACTGAATGAAGGAGAACGACTTAGACTTAAGGCAGTTATCAAAAACTTTCCGTCTTTTGCGTCTGAAGGTTTAGGCCGAACTAGTTTGTCCACACACACCATAGATATTGGGAGTAGCAGTCCTGTCAAGCAGCGGCATTGGCCGGTTTCACCAGCTGTAGAAAAGCTGATGTTTGCCGAAGTAGATAACATGTTAGCCTTAGATGTTATTGAGGAATCAACGAGTGCTTGGAGTAGTAACTGTGTATTAGTGAAGAAGGGGGACAAAAATCGTTTATGTCTCGATTCTAGAGAAGTTAATAAGGTTACTAAGCGGGACGCGTACCCACTTCCACATATAGATGGCATTTTAAGCCGATTGCCGCCAGCAAAATTTATAAGCGGTATCGACATGAAACATGCATACTTGCAGTTTCCGTTAGACGAGAATTCGCGACAGTACACTGCATTTACGATACCAAATCGTCCATTGTATCAGTATAAAATTATGCCTTTTGGTCTCTGCAATGCGGCCCAAACTCTTTGTCGTTTGATGGACCGAGTGATACCAGCTCATCTCCGTACTAGGGTTTTCGTATATTTAGACGATCTTTTGGTTTTGTCCGAGGACTTTGAGTCACATTTGCTCTTACTACAAGAGATAGCCTTATGCTTGCGCAAAGCTAATCTCACTATCAACGTAAGCAAATCCAATCGTGGAGCTCTGTTTATTACTTGCAGGGGGTTGCGGGGTGTTTTCCTTAGGCTGCCTACCACCAGTGGCCTTTTTGCGCTTTGGAGACTCGTCAATTAGCTTAGGGCTATTAAATTGAGAGTTCAGCGCTGAGAGTAAATCATCCGCTCGGCGAAAACTATCTCTAGCAACACCAAAACTATTGATTAAACTCTTTAAGCCGCCTTTGGTTTGGCGCATAAAAGATCTCATCTCTTGCGCAACTAGAAGACAAGGATCACAACAATAAAGTAAATTATGACCCTTAGCAAGGTCATCACTGGTTCGGCCAGTATAGCCGGCACACTTGGTATGAGCCATTTTTTCACACAGCCAACAGGTCAGTTTTGACTGATCAGCTCTGATTAATTGATGGCAATTATTAATAGAGCAGACAAAGGTATCCATAATTGTAAATATTTTGCCCACTGTATCAAACAGAAATGTAGCGACCGAAATTTGCAAACGAGCAGTTAAAAGTACCGCAAGAGCACCGACTCCGAACGCTTAAAATTTCGAAAGAGGGAAAAGTAGAGAGAGAATGCTAGAGTGCGGGAGAGCGGGAGCGTAATGCAGTTAATGCGAATGCAGAAAACAACAACACAAACTGCACTGAAGCTTTTACGGACACCGCACAAAGGAAAGGCAAAAGAAATCACAAAAACAAAAAACACAGAACACAATATTAAAATTGGGAATTGTTTTAATGAGATTGTGCACAGAATAGAGTAAATTCATTCGCGAAATATAATAAGTACTATGATAAATCAAGTTAGGGACCGAATATTTAAGTTTTAATTAAAACCGTCTAAAGGTAAACACGAAAACAGATAAAAATTCGGAGCGCGAAAAAACACAACCGTTCACTTTGGAAGTCAACAGTAATATCTAGGCTTTATAATTCGAAATGGGCAGATAAGAACTAACTCAGATATGGTGAAGGCTATTGCAGAATTCCCAGTGCCTACATCGATAAAGCAGTTAAGGAGATTTCTATGATTGTCCGGTTGGGACCGTCGTTTTATAGAAAACTTCGCTACTATAAGTTTTCCCTTGACTGAACTTTTGAAAAAGAAAAAGTTGCTTGAGTGGAATGAAGGAGCGCAACTCGCTTTTGAAACCTTAAAATCATGCCTTACAGCCTCACCCATACTCATTACACCTGACTTTTCAAAGCAATTTGTTTTGTTATGCGATGCCAGCTCTTATTGTATTGGTTGCGTGTTGGCTCAAGAACGAAATGGAGTGGAACAACCGATTTCTTATATGTCTGAGAAGTTGTCTAAGACACAACGGAACTATTCTGTATCCGAATTAAAATGTCTGGCCATAATTAAGGGGATTAAGAAATTCCGTGCGTATATTGAGGGTCAGGATTTCTTAGTTATAACGGATCACGCAGCTCTTCAATGGTTAATGCGACAGAAAGACCTGTCAGGGAGATTAGCTCGATGGTCAATGAAGTTGAGAACGTTTACATTTACCATCAAACACCGTAGCGGTTCTCAGAATGTTGTAGCTGACACTTTGTCTCGGCAAAACGATCCAGCCATTGATGAGTTTTGCCAAAATGGTCCGATAGTTGACTTAGACTCTGCACACTTTAAATCTTCAGAATACTTGGACTTGCTAGAGAATATATCCGCCAACCAGTCCAAATTTCCCGATCTTCAAGTCAGGGATGGCTACATTTATAAGAAAACCTCGTTTCCATCAGAAGAGACCAACCAGGAAAACTTCTAAAAACTCTGGATTCCTACAGCTTTAGTGCCAGATATTTGATACCAGGCTCATGATTTACCTAGTTCGGCTCATTGTGGTATGAGCAAAACCGTAGAAAAACTTAAGAGATATTTGTTTTGGCCATACATGGTTACGCAAATACGCAACACTATGTCTGACTGCGTAGTTTGCCGTACCACAAAAAGGCCAAACACTACTCTTAGACCACCAATGGGAAAACCTTTGACTTCAGATAGGCCATTTCAAAAGCTATATATTGACCTGTTAGGGCCATATCCACGCACGAAGAAGGGCAATATAGGTTTACTCATTGTAGTCGACCACAACACGCGTTTCCATTTTCTGTTTCCACTTAAAAAGTTCACTGCTCCTAAAATTTGCGAGTATTTGGAGGGGGCTATATTCTATACCTTCGGGATTCCAGAAGTGATACTTTCTGATAACGGTAGTCAATTTAAATCGAGCTATTTCCAGGCTTTCCTTACCAGTTTCGGAGTACAACAAAAACTTACAGCTATCTATTCCCCACAGGCTAACGCCAGCGAGAACCTGAATAGATCAGTATTAGCAGCTGTAAGGGCCTATATTGGAAATGATCTCACAAATTGGGATGACAACATAAATGCCATTAGTGGTTCATTAAGGGCATCTCTTCACAGGAGTACTGGTTCATCGCCGTATTTCCTAGCGTTTGGGCAGAATATGATCCTCAACGGAAGGGATTACAGTCTTCTACGTAGCTTGAACCTATTAGCAGATGACACTAGGCTACAAAAGCCAGATGCTTTACAGCTACAGGGGTGGAACGCTAAACGAAACATAAACAAGTCTCATGAAGAAAATGCAAATAAATACAACATACGAGCCCGGGAAATACAGTTTAAAGCCGGCGACCTAGTTTACGCTAGAAATTTTACTCAAAGTAACGCGATAAAGAAATTCAGTAGAAAACAAGAGAGAACGCTATAGTCGGGTGCCCCGACAATCAGATACCCGTTACTCAGGTAAAGGGAGTGCGAGGGAGATGGAGATAGAAACTTTGAACACGCATAACTTTTTAACGAATGGTCTGATTTGAAAAATTTCTTCTACATTTCGATAGGTATTGATAAACACAATAAAACTGAATTTTTACTTTTCCGAAATATTGAAATTTTTAAAATCGTATATAAGCGATTGTGGGCGTTAGAGGGGGCGTGGCACCCTTTTGAAACAAACTTGCGCTGCGGAGGAACTCCAAGAATCTTCATGCCAAATACCAATCTTCTAGCTTTTATAGTTTCCGAGATCTCAGCGTTCATACGGACAGGCAGACAGACAGACAGACAGACAGACAGACAGACAGACAGACAGACAGACAGACAGACAGACAGACAGACAGACAGACAGACAGACAGACAGACAGACAGACAGACAGACAGACAGACAGACAGACAGACAGACAGACAGACAGACAGACAGACAGACAGACAGACAGACAGACAGACAGACAGACAGACAGACAGACAGACAGACAGACAGACAGACAGACAGACAGACAGACAGACAGACAGACAGACAGACAGACAGACAGACAGACAGACAGACAGACAGACAGACAGACAGACAGACAGACAGACAGACAGACAGACAGACAGACAGACAGACAGACAGACAGACAGACAGACAGACAGACAGACAGACAGACAGACAGACAGACAGACAGACAGACAGACAGACAGACAGACAGACAGACAGACAGACAGACAGACAGACAGACAGACAGACAGACAGACAGACAGACAGACAGACAGACAGACAGACAGACAGACAGACAGACAGACAGACAGACAGACAGACAGACAGACAGACAGACAGACAGACAGACAGACAGACAGACAGACAGACAGACAGACAGACAGACAGACAGACAGACAGACAGACAGACAGACAGACAGACAGACAGACAGACAGACAGACAGACAGACAGACAGACAGACAGACAGACAGACAGACAGACAGACAGACAGACAGACAGACAGACAGACAGACAGACAGACAGACAGACAGACAGACAGACAGACAGACAGACAGACAGACAGACAGACAGACAGACAGACAGACAGACAGACAGACAGACAGACAGACAGACAGACAGACAGACAGACAGACAGACAGACAGACAGACAGACAGACAGACAGACAGACAGACAGACAGACAGACAGACAGACAGACAGACAGACAGACAGACAGACAGACAGACAGACAGACAGACAGACAGACAGACAGACAGACAGACAGACAGACAGACAGACAGACAGACAGACAGACAGACAGACAGACAGACAGACAGACAGACAGACAGACAGACAGACAGACAGACAGACAGACAGACAGACAGACAGACAGACAGACAGACAGACAGACAGACAGACAGACAGACAGACAGACAGACAGACAGACAGACAGACAGACAGACAGACAGACAGACAGACAGACAGACAGACAGACAGACAGACAGACAGACAGACAGACAGACAGACAGACAGACAGACAGACAGACAGACAGACAGACAGACAGACAGACAGACAGACAGACAGACAGACAGACAGACAGACAGACAGACAGACAGACAGACAGACAGACAGACAGACAGACAGACAGACAGACAGACAGACAGACAGACAGACAGACAGACAGACAGACAGACAGACAGACAGACAGACAGACAGACATTATATATACTTTATGGGGTCGGAAACGCTTCCTTCTCCCTGTTACATACTTTTTATCTGTGGTTGTAGTGGCCAGTTAAGCTTCTACGATAAAGAACTATTCACCCCACCCTCGCATAGATAAATATAACCTCGCGGCGCCAGAAACCTAGGAAATTTACTCTCAACTCCAATAAGTTGAGATAAGCAAATCAGTCGCGGCGGCCAAAAAAATCATACGATTAAACCGTTGCTTAGAACTGCAGCGGAAAGCTCTGCGACAGTGGCTTATCTGCACTTCGGTTCAAATTTTGCATTCATTCTCTAATATACGCTCTTGGCAAAACGTTCGATCATTCGACTGTGGCCTAAGTTACATATTATATTAACACGTGGTGACCTGTGCACAATTATATAATCTCGATCTGCGGTCAATAATTTAGCCAGGCGGTTAATAATATTAAGAAGTGAATTTGTGAGAGTGAGCAAGGTAAAGAAATGCAAATTCGTGGGTTCCCAAATCTAAACAATTTTTCTTAGGGATCCGCAAAGAAAGGCGTGACGTCAGACGTATACCCGTAGACTCCACTAAGGGAGTCTTATCCTACTTTAGGCCGGTTACAGTCTGAACGTCTTAGGCCAGCCAATCCCAATTGCCTCAGCTCCAATTTGCCCAAATTCTTGGTGAAAGTGGCCCAGTGGAGAACATAACCTCGGCCGGCGTGATTACGCAACCACCCACGTGTGTTGGCAATGGGATACCGGCAGTTGAAAGCCGATGATATTCAGATCACCTTATTCAACGCGGGAACAACAACACTTATCTAGGGCCACCCAGCGACAACTCGGATCGTGCCGCCGCAAGGTGCAGCGAAGACACCCATACATTGGTCGTGAACAGAGGACAGACTAGCCACCACCAAAGGCTTCCACATCGGACACCGTCTGGCGATCAATGATCGCTCACTAGGAGTAAAATTCGTGTATCAATTCATTTGCCTTTACAAGAAGCTCTCTGATTGGCATGAGTGCGGTATTTGTATAGGTCATTTAATGTAGGTTTTATTATAAATTTTGACCAACAGCTCCTCAACGTCAACGTGAACTTGGGCCCAACTTTGCAACGCGTCTTATGGAACATAAAGAAAAGGTCGTGAGTACACATTAAAACGAACAATGCGAAAATACCTATTTTAAAAAACCTATAAATGCCGCCCTGTCGTAATTCTAAGTCGAGAGATTTTCCTTTAGTTTACATTAATTAAAATATTGTTAGTCTTGCTCATAAATTTGAAATCAATTGAAAAAGAACGCTATTGAACACGAATGAAACATTAGAACTTATGTGTTAGGAAATTCTTGAATTTTTATAAATGAAATCAATGGAAAATAATATTAATAAATATAACTATAAATGAATTATAGGATTTGTTTAAAAATGAAGTTTGAATAAATAATAACCATGGTCTGTCGAGTACTTTTGTCAATCACTTCCTTAATAATGTGGTAGAGATCATTTAATCCTGTCCTAGGGACAATGCAAGAATTTAAGTAACATTGTCATGGAAGGGAGGGTAAAGACTTGCGGAATAATAACATCTAGATTCCTTAAAGGAGTTTATCAGACTCTCAGTTGCTTTTCAGCGTGTCGGAGCGCTTCAATATTATATTAATTGTTTTGATAGCTTAGTCTTTAGACTCGATTGATTGTTCTTTTGATTATTACGCACTAATAAATTGTGGTAGCGTACAACCGTACTCTCTCAAGCAAGGAAGAACCCCGACATCCGGCGAGCTAGACCCGAGCCTAGCAAGAGTGCGTATCCCAAGCTTGAAGGTACAAAGGTCCTCTCTAGTAGCATTTACCATCCGCTGTTAGATGACCGACTATCGAAGGATAGAGATAGAATTAGCTCTGCAGCACCCCTGTACACTACACAGGGGCGGGTTTTTTAATTCTAAAGTGAAATTTAAAAACAAAATGGAAATCCGATCATTTTTGGCGGAGGTACAGTGAACACCGCAAAACGTATTTTTTTACAGTGTTCCAGCAATCGCATTGCCACCAATATTTGATTTCTAAACGGCTCAACCGATCGTTTTCAAATTTGTCGCATATTTTTTTGCATAAAAAACCCGCCGCCTGGGAATCGTTTTTTTTTTATTTTTTAACTTAAAATTTTTTTTTTAAAGCCCAAAGTCAAATTTTTTAGCTGAAAAAACGCATTTTTTACTTTGCAAAATCGAAAAAAAATCTTAAAAATTTTAAAAATTAAAAAAAGGACTTCCCAGGGGCGGGTTTTTTAATTCTTAAGCGAAATGTAAAAACAAAATGGAAATCCGATCATTTTTGGCGGAGGTACAGTGAACACCGCTAAAGTCTTTTTTTAATAGTGTTCCTGCAATCGCATTGCCACCAATATATTAGCCGATAGTATCGGCTATAAAAATTAATGGATGTTATTTAAATGACACTTAATAATATACAAAAGGTTTGAATTAAATCCATATAACCAGCTTTTCTAGAAAAAATCTAAAAGTTAGTTGATTTTTTGATGCCAAAGACCCTACCCCTTAAAAGATGTGGCCGCCAGACACATTTTAAAACTTCATTTTTAACTTTTAAATTTCCAACATCAATTTAAAATTCCCGCAAGGATTTGAAGTTGCCGCCAGGAATTAAAATGGCAGAGCAAAATTGAAATAATTTCTGTTTTTACAACACTGAAAAGACGTGTTCGATAAAGATTTTTGAGCTCTGGTCCCACATTTTTTCCGATAAACAAGCCTGGGTGACCGGCGCAGATCGATTATTTGGTATTTCCGTTTTGGACCTTGGCCGTGTGAAGATCGTTCTCTCCTGAACATGTTTTATTCAAACCCAGGGATCTACCGAAACCAAATCGTGGAAAATATCAGACATCCTCAGCCTTTTATAAGGTTTTCTTTTACCAGTAGTTTCCTGTTGATTAAAGGAAGTAAGTTTTACTATTATTTCGCGGAAAAACCCTCTTCTTATAAAATAATGCGTTTTTAGGACAATTCTTGGAAGTCGAGCATTGTGGAAAATTGAAGTCGAGTTCCTCCTTCTGATGTTTCCAGTTTTCCTGGACCAGTTTCACCCAAGCATCGTGGAAAATACCTATCCTTCTATTGGTTCCCGTTTTTCTGGGAAAAGTGTATACAGCGCCACCAACGTGATCGTCAGGATTTTCATCAGTTTCCACATTCACCATAAAACATCAAACAAAAATCTAATCAAGAAAGTGAAAGTGCTAAATTAATTAAAACATAAATATTTAATAAGCAATCAACGTAAATTACTCAAATCCTAGTGTAATCAAATAATTCGATATGCAGTAAGCAAATCTCGTCATGAGAGCAAGTGTTTAAGCCCTGGAAGTGTTTCCCCAAATTTATCTTTATCTGCAGCCAATTGCAATGCAGTTTTCCAATTTATAAAAAAATTACAGCCAATAATACAAAATATTGAAAGCGCGTTCAACGTTGGATATTTTGGGTAAGTGATCGGCTCTGGTCGTAATGCTTAATATTTTGATTGACTGTAAACAATAATATTCCAATGACTTTGAGATTACAAAACAAATTCCACCTTGATAAATACTTGCTCAGTGAATTAAATTAAATTTAATATTCCAAATTAATGCTTAAATTCTAATATTCTTGCTTTGATTTAAACATACTCATTCAATATGAGTTTAGCATAAACTTTATATGATACTCAACGTTGTAACTTTAATGATCACCTTTGTTAGTATTACTTTTCTTATATTAAAAATAATATAAACATGAATTGCTAAATTTTTTCCATTTTCTTGCATCGATGAAGATGATTAGGGGTTAGGGATTAGGGGTAGCGTGTGTCGAAGGGATCACCAACCTGTGTCAGGTTAAGCGGCTGTGGTGATCATGGTAGGGTGGGCAATGTCAGCGGCAGACAACATCTTCGCAGCACCCTTCTTTTCAGGTATTCCCTTCCTCTTTACCCCAATCTTAGTTCTGTCCCCTTACAATTAACCTCAAAGTCAGATCTCACGCGAATTTAAATAGAATTTTGTATTGTAGTATGCGAGCAAGTAGCACTGTGGATCAAATTGGAAACTCACTCCCTTTACCGACGAAACTAAAGACGGAACCAGCGCGTGCATCTTTCATTGCTGTTAGAATCATTCGTGATACGCTACAAAGGCGAATTTGGGTGTTAGGGGGGCGTGGCACTTCGATGAAACAAACTTGCGCTGCGTAGGAAGCTTAATATATATGATGGACGTTGATGCACTACGAGCAGTACAAACAAGTGGCCCAACGATACCAAGCACGTGCTTGTTACGCGCGGGACCCTTTATCAATTAGGGCAAAAATGCGAGTTCGCGAGGAAAATACATAAAACAATTAGAGACGGGACATATAAAAATTATAAAGATTATGAACTAAGATTGAAGCAAATGAGATAAAATTTTAGTTTTTAATACAGGGATAGATGTAGAAGTGCAAATTAAATGATAAAGATTGTTATAATTATTACATAGAACACGAAAAGGCTCATGCAGAGTGAAATTTGATGTACATCGAGGCAAATTAAGAGGGTAATAATTTCGTGTTAGTCTAACGGGAACATTAAAAGTTAAACGGTTTACCAGTTCTACAGAATCAATATCACCTCTTATAAGATTTTGCATAAAAATAGTACCAAGCATTATTCTACGGTTTTCAAGTGTAGGTAAATTAATCAATAGTAATCTACTTTGGTAGGAAGGTAGCCTTACGTTTTGATCCCAGTTCAAACTACGAAGAACAAAAAGAAGAAATTTTTTTGTACCGACTCTATACGGTCAATGTGCACTTGGTATTGTGGGCTCCAAACCGAAGAACAATATTCCAATATAGGTCGGACAAGGGAGGTAAATAGTAATTTGGTTATATAAGGGTCGTCAAAAACACTCATAGCTTTGTTGACAGTCAGCATTATGTGGCAGTCAAATTTAAGCTTCGGGTCCAGAAGAACGCCTAAATCATTTACTGAATATATACGGTCAAGTGGCAAGTTCTGAAGCAAATAACTTATAAACGTAGGAGTACCCCTATGAAAGGTCATTACGTTACATTTCAGGCAGTTCAAATTTAAGAGGTTATACTCACACCATACTTGAAAGTTATCAATGTCTGATTGTAAGCCGAAACCAGACTCAATATTATTGTATGTCAAACAAAGCTTAACATCATCAGCATACATTAGTACGCGAGAATTTGTTATGATAGAGGGAAGATCGTTAATAAACAAAGTAAACAGCAAAGGGCCTAGATGACTACCCTGGGGCACTCCAGATGTCACGCGGATCATTTTAGAAACAGCGTTCTTAAATATAACCCTCTGAGTCCTCCCATTCAAATAACTTGAAATCCAAGTTAAAAGATTACATGGAAACCCAAGCAAGTCTAGTTTGAATAAAAGAAGAGAGTGGTTAACGGAGTCAAAGGCTTTACTGAAATCTGTATATATGACGTCGGTCTGCATTTTATTGTTAAATCCATTAATTACAATAGATGACAATTCAAGTAGGTTGGTGGTAGTCGATCTTCGCTTAACGAAACCATGCTGACACGGTGATATTAGCGAGGAACATAAATGTTGCAAATGAGAAGTGATAATACGTTCAAAGGCTTTTGGAATTGCCGACAATTTAGAAATACCTCTATAATTCTGGGCATCCACCTTCGCACCCTTTTTGTGGAGTGGAATAATGAAAGAGTCCTTCCAGATAGTTGAAAAAACTGATGATGAAATAGACAAATGAAAAAGTTTAAGAATCGGTTTACAAATGGTTGAGGCACAAAACTTAAGCACACACCCGGGGAGTCCATCAGGACCGGGAGAATAAGAATCTACATTATTAATACCAACTTTCTCGCTTTAGTAGTTTCCGAGATCTCAGCGTTCATACGGAGAGACAGACAGACGAACATGGCTAGATCGACTTGGCTAGTGATCCTGATCAGGTATATATACTTTATGGGGTCGGAAACGCTTCCTTATACATGTTACATACTTTTGCACGAATACAATATACCCTTTTACTCTACGAGTAACGGGTATAAAAAAAGTATATGTATAACTTCAAGTTTATTAATGAAATCCATAATTATAAAAGAAAATTTATGATTTAAAGTGCCAAAAACAGCTAACTGAAACAGCTGATTAAAGCAGATAGGCGGCACGGCTGATCCAAGTAACTGACCGAAATAGCTTACCAACACCTGGCATTTAAAAAAAAAACGTATTTTAATTAATATAACTGTATTGGGGCAGAACTGGGCACGGAACCCCTTCGTGGGAACTTAGGTACATATCTTAAAAAATAAAAAAAATTATGTTTACGTTTGGTTACGTTTAAAAACTTTTGGACAATTTCGAATTTTTTTTGTATAAACTTAAAAAAAAATTCAAATAACGTGTAAAAAAGTTAAGGGCTCATTTTCATTCCCATTTTCTGTCTGTCTGTCTGTATGAACGCTGAGATCTGGGAAACTACAAAAGCTAGAAGGTTGGGATTACCCAACGCACCCTCTAACGCCCACAATCGCCTTAAACGATTTTAAAAGGTGTCTGGCGCCCACACCTTCAAAGATTTCGGCAAAGAAAAAATTCAGTTTTATTGTGTTCATCAATACCTATCGAAATGTAGAAGAATTTCGGACCATTCGCTAAAAAGTTATGCGCGATCAAAGTTTGTTATCTCCATCTCCCTCGCACTCCCTTTAGCTGAGTAACGGGTATCTGATAGTCGGGGCACCCGACTAGAGCGTTCTCTCTTGTTTTTGTTTATTATACCCGTTACTCGTAGAGTAAAAGGGTATATTGTATTCGTGCAAAAGTATGTAACAGGTAGAAGGAAGCTTTTCCGACCCTATAAAGTATATATATTCTTGATCAGGATCACTAGCCGAGTCGATCTAGCCATGTCTGTCTGTCCGTCTGTCTGTCCGTCTGTATGAACGCTGAGATCTTGAAAACTATAAAAGCTAGAAGATTGGCGTTTTGCATGTAGATTCTAGGAGTTCCTACGCAGCGCAAGTTTGTTTCAAAATGGTGCCACGCCCCCTCTAACGCCCACAATCGCTTATATACGATTTTAAAAATTTCAATATTTCGGAAAAGTAAAAATTCAGTTTTATTGTGTTTATCAATACCTATCGAAATGTAGAAGAAATTTTTCAAATCGGACCATTCGTTAAAAAGTTATGCGTGTTCAAAGTTTCTATCTCCATCTCCCTCGCACTCCCTTTACCTGAGTAACGGGTATCTGATTGTCGGGGCACCCGACTATAGCGTTCTCTCTTGTTTTTATTGTAAAAATCATCACTCAAAGTGACAAAAAAATATTATTTTTTCGTATTTTAAAATATTAAAAAACCAAGTTTCAGATTTTGCATAACATTGTGAGGTTTCTGTAAGATATAAGAGCATAATTATTTCACTCCCTAATGTAGAATTTTATCTATTTTCGCCACAACTGACCCTTATTGAGCAGCTCCAAAATTTGTATATTGAATTAATCGTCACTTTTGGGCTCGCTCACCCCAGTGCGCGCCGGAGAGCTCTTCTGTTGCTGCTCTCTTCCCACGGGAGAGCACGTATGTTGCTTTCCCTTGCTTACACGTTGCGCTGTTTTTGCTTGATGCAAAGGGGCTGTCCATATATTACGTAATCACAATTTCGACGACTTTTAACCCTCCCCCCCATGTAATAAATTCTTCAAACAAAAAATATTTGATTTGCACTAGAGTAATCATTTGGGTGATATCATTGTATATCAGAGATCGCTTTGACTCATGTACTTAACAGTGTCTGATGGAGCGACCAGTAAGGTGTCTGCCCTTGAAGCGAGAGGACCTCGGTTCGAGTCCTACTGGAGCAAATGAGTTGGAAGTTTTTTTCAGTTGTAAAATGCATTTACTAATAATAATAAAAAATATAAATAAAAAAAAAAAAATAAATAAATGTAAAAAGTAAAAAAAAACAAGAAAGGAAGCTAGCTTCGGCCAGCCGAAGCTTATATACCCTTGCAGATAAAAGAAATACCTTTTTAAGTTGTCAGAAATCAAAACGCCTACTGCCTGCAAAGTTACAATGAATTTTCTTATATTTGTTTGATTATTCGTATGGGAGCCTTAAGATATAGAGGTCCGATCCGGCTCGCTCCGACATATGTACAACCTGCAATAGAAAGAAGACTTTTGGGAAAGTTTCATTGCGATAGCTTTAAAACTGAGAGACTAGTTCGCATAGAAACGGACAGACAGACAGACGGACAGACGGACATGGCTAGATGGACTCGGCTATTGGTGCTGATCAAGAATATATATACTTTATGTGGTCGGAAACGTCTCCTTCACTGCGTTACAATATCTGACTGAAATTATAATACCCTCTGCAAGGGTATAAACATGTCTTGCACTGGACTCGAACCCGGTAAAAAAACGGGGAGCGGGCATAATTCCCTCTAGGCTACGCCCTTATTAAATTTTCGAGTGGCTAACTGCTTTTGTAAGTTAAGATGGAAATCTAAATGCTAAAATTTTTGGGTAATATGGTCTATTTCTAAGACCATTATGGCCCTAACCATGATGGATTTAAAATAAGTCTAAGATTCCTTATGTCCAATTTTAGGCCATATTTCCTTAGTTTAAGTCAATTTTTTGGGTTTTAAGTCCATATTTTTTTCTGGGTGTAGATCTTGAATACTCTCATTGTTGTGACGATTCGCACCCGATCGTCAAAGTTGAGCAGAAGTCTGCTCTGGGGGTCTTTCACACACTTTGTAAATAAAGACGAAAAGGGATGTAGAACTTCACCAGTTGTAATTCAATTGTATTTAACTTCAATCTTTGACTTATTGTTAATTAATGCACAAAATTAGGGAATATAAAAAATCGGTTTTAAACGCGACCAGCTTCTCCTTTTTTTTGTTCTTGTCGTTGTTGCGTTGCGAATGTGAAAAAAATGGCCAGCAGAATTCTAACATTCGCTGTTAAAGCCTGCTGTTGTGCACTGCTTCTCAGAGTCTCCAGAAACAGCTGTCCAGCTTCTCCAAAAATGCCAGAAACACCCGTTCATGCCGCCCCCAATACTGGACCCAGTATTCAAAACCTTCGACCATGCTGAACTCTAAAAAAAAGGTTAAAGTGTGTTATGGAATGAATGCGGGAATATTCAAAGGTGCATGGGTTTTGTGCTCGGGCTAGATTCTTCAGTAAATCTTGGCAAGGGTAAACGGCAAATTTTTGACACCGACCTCTTGTAAATTCCGGTTGAGGTCTTGATTATAGCTACTCGAACGAGCCCATCGGCCCCAGGATGTAAGTCGATGATTCGTCCTAATTTCGAGTCAGAAGGACCAGAGCGTATAAATCATCTAAGCTGGACGTTTAAGTGCATAATGGTCTAGAGTTCAAGCACGCTTCTATCTGGACAAGAATCGTAGACAGCTGCTCGTACGTCATTTTAATACCATTACACGTTCGATGAAGATGGGTTTTAACAGCTTTAACGTTGGATTCCCAGAGTCCTCCAAAGTTTGGACTGTGTGGGGGATTAAAATGCCACTGAATGTTTCGACGAGTAAGTTCAGGAACTACTGTCTCTTCAACTCCTTGATAGAATGAGATAAAGTTGGTTCCACAGTCGCTGTATAGGTGTTGACAAAAACCTGTACGGCCGATAAAACGCTGTAGTGCCCACAGAAAATGTTGTGCTGACATTCCCGTGACCGCTTCCAAATGAATCGCTTTGCTTGCTAAGCAAATGAAAACCGCAATGTATGCTTTATAGCAAGTGTGTCCTCTGAATCTGGTTGACTTTATCTCAATCGCGCCAGTGTAATCAACTCCAGTTGCTTCGAACGCCCGTTTGGGCAGATTGACACGGTGCGCTGGTAAATCTCCCATCATTTGGCTGGATGGGGTCGGACGGTGCTTGAAACATGTTACTCACTGTCGTAGAATCCTTTTTACTGCCTGCTTACCGTTGACGATCCAGAATACTTGATGAATTGTAGCTAACGTTAGTTGCACACCGCCATGTAAGGTGTTTTGATAAGCGTTCCTTATAATCAAAACCGTCAGGTGGTGTGCCTTTGGAAGGATTATTGGTGTACGTTAAGATATGGAGAGCTATAAAGCATTTTTAAGTCTGCCTTTAACTCTCATGAGCCCCTGATCGTCGAGAAACGGTGAAAGCTGGCTGAGCTTATTATGTCTAGATAGAAATTTATTGGATCGAAGTCTTGATAACTCTTCAGGATAGACTTCTTGTTGAACAATCCGCACCAGTGCAAACAAAGCCTGTTGGAATTCAGATACCTTGATAGGGCCGGTTAGTCTATCCGATTTTTTGTGACGAGTATTATGAATAAATCGTTTGACGTAGGCTGTAATGAATAAGAGTTTGTTATAGGAGGAATATAATTCGATAAACGGTTGCACTTCTGTACAAATGTGGGTTCCGATCTGCTTTACGGATTCCTCTCCAGACATAAGTTCTGATCTTGGGGACTGAATTGGATTGCATGGCCAGTGTTCGTTCCACCAAAGCGTGTGATGCTTCAGCTGGGAAGGGGTGAGGCCACGCGTAGCACAATCTGACGGGTTTTCTTGCGGAAGTACGTGTCTCCACTGCGAGGGTGAACTTGCGTCCAGGATTGTTCCAATTCTATTCGACACAAATGTCTTCCAACGTTTGGGGTCACCGCTGATCCAATACAGCACTATCATTGCATCTGACCAGTAGTGTACAGATATGGTGTGATGTGATACTTGAAGTTGGTTGATAATCCACTCGGCTAATTGTGTACACAGCACTGCTCCGGATAATTCCACTCTCGGAATTGTTAGCGGCTTAACAGGTGTGACTCGACTACGGGCGGCTAATAAGTTGACCTGCACGGAACCATCCGTACAACTAGCTAGGAGATAAGCGCATGCTGCATACGCTTTGGATGATCCGTCACAAACCATGTATTTGTATTTATTTATTTAAAGTTAGCAAATATCTGCCAACATAAACATAGTACCCTACTCACTTCAAGTGGGAGGGGGCAAGGACAGGTAAGCTAGGATGTTTGTTACAATTAAATTAACAGAGCATTCCGAAAATATCAATAGTTGCAAAGTCGAGACATGCCTTAGATCGAAGCCTAACCAGCGAGGGATGTGTATCTCTTGAATATCGGGAAGCTCTTGGATGATTTGTTGCCACTGCTCGGCAAGTTGATCTGGCAAGGGGTCGTCCCAATCTAACGATGCTGGGGGTTCATCCTTGCCCCCGATACGAAAACTCCAAACTTCCTTTAACAGGATTTTTGCAGCGATGATGACTGGTGCCAGGTATCCCAGCGGATCGAATAAGCGTGATACTGTGAATAGGATAGATCGTTTAGTGAATGTAGGATTGAGGGAAAACTTGAGATTAAAACCAAAAACATCATTGTTTGGATGCCAATACAGCCCTAACGTTTAATGGAGTCTTTATTGTCTATCTCAAAAATGCTACTGTTAGAGAGATCTGTTGTTGGGATGCCCTCTAAGATAGCTGGATGATTGGATGCCCACTTCTTGAGCTCCATACCTGCGGATTGCAGTGCTGCGATGACATCATTGCGAATTTTGAGAGCTCCGTCGATGGTCTCATGTCCTGTTTGAACATCATCCACATAGATTTCTCGTTTAAGGACCTGCTCCGCCAGAGGATAGCGTTCGCGCTCGTCGGATGCAATCTGATGGATGACTCGAATAGCTGTAAAGGGTGCCGAGGCTGTGCCAAACGTTACTGTAGTCAAAAAATGAGTCCTTTTTCATCGCGCCAGAAAATTCGCTGATACTGGGCATCTTCGTCATGCATATCTATGCAGCGATACATTTTCGTTATATCGGCCACGAAGACATACCGATGGAGACGCCAATTGAGTATGACTCCTCCGAGATCGTTTTGTAGGGCGGGACCCGTGCATAGAATGTCATTCAACGACTTTCCGCTAGACGTTTTACACGACGCGTCGTATACGACGCGCATCTTTGTAGTTAGACTGTCTTCTTTTATTACAGCATGATGCGGAACGGTGCACGCGGAGATTGAGAGCTGCCTTTGAGCGTTGATCCTGGTGTGTTCCTCTTCAGTGCCTTTTACCTTTTTTATCTGCTTTAGATCAAAGTATTCTTGAATAGTGCTGGCATACTGTTGACTAAATTCTGGCCGATGATCAAGTTTCCTTTCCAGGGCGTGGAAACGGTTTAATGCAATTTGCCTTGACCGGCCGAGCACCTGTGTGGGATCAAACAACGTTTTTAGGGGTAAACGGACTAGATATTTCCCATTCGGCTGACGGATATGAGTTTGTTGAAAATGGTCTTCACACCATTTCTCCTCTGCGGTGAGTTGTCTTGTCGTGGAAACCTGATCCAATTCGAAAAACCTCTGTACCATGTTGTTTAGGTTTGCCAAATTACAACGAATAGATATGGAAGTAGTCTGGTCTGCTTCGGCTGGTCCAAAAACTATCCAGCCCAGCTGTGTGTTTTGTGCAATTGGTTCTGCAACCGTCCCTTTGCGTATGTCCGGAAGCATTAGTTGTGGGATAATGTCGACCCCGATAAGTAGGTCAATGCGACCCGACCTGATGAAATTAGGATCTGCAAAAGATAACCCTTGGAGATGTTTACAGGACTTAATGTTAACATTTTGCTTAGGTAAATGACCTGTTAGCGACCGAAGGATGAAGGCTGAGGACACGTAGGCATTAAATTGAGATGAACATGAGACTATGGTGAAGTCGGTGCTGTGCCTGCACTGATTATGGGACGTATTACCAATTCCCGTGATCTCAGCTCGTACAGGATGCCGTTTGAGTCGGAGCGAGTGAACGATGTTTTCCGTGATGAGGGTGCCTTCCGATCCATGATCGATGAGAGCTCGAACTAAAGCTGACTGCCCGGTGGAGTTATTTACGATCCGAACCAGTGCAGTAGCAAGAAGTGTTGTTGATTTTAGATTGGAGGGAACTGCGCTTAAGAGTTGCGTCGGTGGTGCATTCTGTGTAGCGTCTGCGCTACGAGCAGAGTCTGAAGCATGCTGTCGTGATGCTCCAGGAGTCAATGAGGAACTTTGTTGAGCATTCGGAAAATGTAACAAAGTGTGGTGCCGTTGACAGCATTGCGAGCAGTTGCGGTTGCTGCTGCATTGACTAAGAGAATGAAAAAAAACTAAGGCAATTGATGCATGCCTTTGAACGGTCGACTATAACCTTTCGCGCAAAACAATCCTTGGCATGAAAGTCCGGGCACCGTCTTAGAACGTGATTCTGTTGGCAGAGCGGGCACCTGATGGATCTAGACTCAACGGTGCTGTGGAAGCTGTGTCCCCTAACAGGGGTTGTCTGGCGATGGTTTGTCGATTGTATAGATGAAGATCTTACTGGAACGGCTGGTTTCCTACTCTCAATTAGGTCGATGCTGACCAATCGATTGTTAAGAAACACCTCCAGCTTTGTGAAGGTGGGTATTTCCACGTTGTTGCCCAGGGAATGCTCCCAGGCCTGTGTTGTGCTGATAGGCAGCTTTGTTAGTAGGTGATGTACCAACCAATGATCACAGGAATCAATGGCATGTGTAGTCGTCGGAATTCACTGATACATACATTGGTCAAGTTTAACAAATTCCTAAGGTCCACCGCGATCTCCTTAGACAGTGGCTCGATTCCGTACAGTGCATTCATGTTGTACATGAACTGCAGCCGAGGGTTGTTGTATCGTTTTAGTACAAGGTTCCATGCCACTGAATAGTTGATTTCCGTTAATGCCATATGGTTTATATCCTGATCTCGTCCGTCCGGTAGAGCTTGCTTCAAGAAATTAAATTTTTGAATGTTTGAAAGGGATGCATTTTCATGTATTAGTTGAGTAAAGCTGTCATAAAAAGATGGCCAATCCGCAAAATTTCCTGAAAAGTTGGGTACGGGCAATTTCGGCAGCTGAATTCTGGAAACAGGCGTGGAAACTGGCGTGGATACAGGGGTGTTATTTATGGGTTGATCCCCTGACACTGGGACTGGAAACTTGGTTTCGTATTCATCGGCGAATGAACAATAAATGTCACTGTATGATTGCTCAAATTTGTCTTTAACAGTGTCCGCAAAATATGGGTGAGAGCGGCGACATTGCTGTAAAATGAGCGCTTGATGATTTGTGTAAAATTCTTTTGAAAGTTCGTTGAGCTTGTTGAGTCGAAATTCATAGTAGGATTTAGTTTTCTTTATTTGACCGTCCTTTTTAGCATTTTTAATTAGTTGGGTCAACCTGGAAGATAAGTCCATCTGCATTGCGTACATGTCGGCAAACGGATCGACCACAACCACTGGCGCTGGACTTTGTTGTGCCGAATCACTACCATTACTTTCATTTTTGTTATGTTTACTTATTATAATGTTTTCATATTGCACGCTACTTTGAAATACCACGCACTAACACTCTCACAACACACTCACCCGTTTTCAGTCTTTTCGCTCGTATTGCGCTCAGCTTTGGAGATCTGGCAACTTCACGAAGTAGTGTGTAGAGGGAAATGGCAATCGGCACCGGTTGAATCCGTTGTTCTCCTTGATTTCTTGATTCTCTGTTATTCGAGGTTCCGTTATGGCAATGCACGTGGCGAATGTTACGTAAATTTGCTGGTTTAAATTAATAGAAGTTTTGCACACAAGTAAGCACAAAGATTGAAGTAAGTTTACAACTATTGGAAGCTGATGAAGTTATGAGTGTATTTTCCCCTCATGGGCGACCAAAATGTTGTGACGATTCGCACCCGATCGTCAAAGTTCAGCAGAAGTCTGCTCTGGGGGTCTTTCACACACTTTGCAAATAAAGACGAAAAGGGATGTAGAACTTCACCAGTTGTAATTCAATTGTATTTAACTTCAATCTTTGACTTATTGTTAATTAATGTACAAAATTAGGGAATATAAAAAATCGGTTTTAAACGCGACCAGCTTCTCCTTTTTTTTGTTCTTGTCGTTGTTGCATTGCGAATGTGAAAAAAATGGGCAGCAGAATTCTAACATTCGCTGTTAAAGCCTGCTGTTGTGCAATGCTTCTCAGAGTCTCCAGAAACAGCTGTCCAGCTTCTCCAAAAATGCCAGAAACACCTGTTCACTCATCATGATCATGACATCCGTTAGTGTCAGTATTGTTTTCTTCACCCGTTCTATGTTTACTCGCATCGTATTGCGTATCGCGCACACATTCAAACAGCCTCAATTGTCGATCAGATAAAGATTTCATTTCACGTAGATTACTCTGTATTCCTAAATGTGCATTTGGAATATCATGTTTAATACCTTTCATGTCTGTTCGGAGCGCTGCTACCATGGCCACAATTTCAGAGTTGTCTCTCTTGCCTATCTTCCGTTGTTCGATATCATACATTCCAGAGAACGGCACCGGTGCCTGATTTTGACAACACTAGTGTACTCGCCTATAATGCGGTGCCGGTGCTAATAACACCGCCTACTGTGCAATTTCGGTGCTAAAATACCGCATAATTTGTGAGTGTTACATAGACAACACACAAAAATATGCCGTGGAAAAGCACACACTCAAAAACTTACATCTTCATCATATCATAATAGACATAATAATAATCATAATAAAAATACACATGTTGGTCATCCATGGTCATGAGAGTTCTTAAGAAATCGCTATGCATCGAGGATAACTTTTTCGTGAATTTCGGGGGTGAGTTCCCAATGCAAAAAAAAAATTTTATGCTTGTTTTTGCCTACACAATACAAGCGGTCGCACACATAAATAAAAGTCTACTACATCAATACCTGAAGCTCATTTTTGACACCGCATACAAACAACTCACAACAGAAATGAGTAAAAACAAGAGAGAGCGCTATAGTCGGGTTGCTGTCCCGACTATCTAATACCCGTCACTTAGCTAAAGGGAGTGCGAGGGAGATGGATATATAAAATTTGTTTGATTGCGCATAACTTTTTAATGAATGGTCTTCTACATTTCGATAGGTATAAATATACACAACAAAATTGCATTTATACTTCTCGGAAATCTTTAAAGGTGTGGGCGCCAGACACATTTTAAAATCGTTAGTGGGCGATTGTGGGCGTTAGAGGGGGCGTGGCACCTTTTTGAAATAAACTTGCGCTGCGTAGGAAGCCCAAGAATATGTATGTGAAATCTCAACCTTCTAGCTTTTGTAGTTTCAGAGATCTCAGCGTTCATACGGACAGACAGACAGACGGACATGGCTATATCGACACGGCTAGTGATCCTGATCAAGAATATATATACTTTATAGGGTCGGAAACGCTTCCTTCTCCCTGTTACATACTTTTGCACGAATACAATATACCCTTTTACTCTACGAGTAACGGGTATAAAAACACCGCATCATTTTTTGATACGGTGCTTTGACACTCAAGTTTATAAAATACATGGTTTTTTTTTTTTGGTGTACTTGTAGTTGCGGTGCACTAATGCCGTTCTCTGTACATACTCTGATGTACAATTTTGTTATTTCCTACATCTCGATGTGTACTTTCGAGTACGGTGTCGTCCAAAATTTCCTGATCAGATTCAACGGAGTCTTGCTTATCGGAGAAACTCATATTTTTGCTTCTCAAAATATATTTACTCACTTAGCGGACTACGACTTTTTAGCGACACGTTGGGGTGTTTTATTTGCCCTGGCGGCTAGCTATGCCCCTGTTCATAGCCGTCTTTTGTCACCAAAATTACGCTCTCCGATTCCTGAGACAATTTTCGAACAGTCTTAATTGAGTACTATACATTTGGTGCACCAACACTTAATGCGCAACGGGTACTGTGCCTACACGTACTTGTACATAGAAAAACTTGGTGTTCTTTTTCGCACACTTTCGCAGATTTCTGTTGAATTTCACATTTCATTGCAGATCGCGCAATTTTCGTTTTCAATCTTTATTCTGCGTTTCAATTTTGTGTTTTCTAAGCGCTTCTAATTTTCACAAATATTTTCTTCACATTGCCAGTATGACCAGCTCATAACATATTAAATTTCTTTCATTTCAAATCCTTACAGCTACTATTAGCAAAGCATTTCTTGCTAATGCCTAGTACTCAGTACGACGAAAACTGCTAGCTAACTATAGGAGTAAGCGAGAGGCAAATAGATAGCGGATAAATTCCGATGAACGCCTTTAGCCGCGGCCCAAAGAATAGAAAATTTGATCTTTGGCTGTGTTTGTGCAGCGGTGTGCCAATAACAAATTATAAATGAAAGGAAAACACCAAAAACCACTGAAAACACCTGCACGCCAACAGCAATTTTAAAGCTTGCGACCCAGGTCGGCTCAACATTTTGTAATATTTTAAAATTGGAGCCAGTTGATGATTGCTGCTTGTCAACAAACCGAGCTGATTGAGAGTAAGACCATGCTACATGCATTGCGGATGAACTCCGAAAACTTCGGCCACACTAAAAGACTAATATTTTTCGACTAGTAAAACTCTTAGCCAAACTGAGTACTAGGCTTAAAGATAGTAACCTGATTTTATCATATTTCAGAATTATAATTAATACCCGAATAAAATCCCGTCATACCTTAGCTAACGCACTAATATTCGATTCATATCCCCCTAACCTTAACTTTCCTTACCTTTACACCGCATTAACCCCAACATTACCTCACCCTTACCCTTGGCACGCTTTTTTAGCACCTTTATGGTGTTTTCACTATTTCCTCGCCTTAACCCATCCATTCTCAACCTTTACGCCGAATTAAAATGATCCACGTGCCATCTGGACTGCCCCAGGGTAGTCATTTGGGCCCTTTGCTGTTTACTTTGTTTAAAAACGATCTTCCCTCTATCATAACCAGAGCTCGTAAAAAAGGTCTCACTTGTGCTGTCAGAGAGAGACCCCAAGATTTCGTTTGCCCCTGGGTTGCTCCCTGCTCAACCGATGAGCGATTTGGTTTCTCGGTCGGGTCTGTATTCACCCGAGACCCTTTTCGTAAATACTCGGCAAAAGGTCGTTTGAGCATGTATGTGTGCTTCTCGTATATCTCGGTAAAAATTTGTACACAGCTTGCTTTGTTGCTCTCGTATAGCTAGATTAAAATTTGAATGATCTTTCCTCACCGAGCAGCCTTAATGATTCTCAGGGGACATCTCCTTTTTCCACCATTCTGGATGGTCAAACCTATACACTGAAATTTAAAATTTTACCTTTTTCATGGTCGCCTACCATTAATGACCAACAAAATTAATTTTTATGGCTAAAATTTAAGTCACCTTATTTGAAGGGAGTGCTATAGTGGTTCTAGTCCCACCTGCTTAACAAATATCAGTGAAGAGGTAATTTTTGGCGTTTAATTTCATCCTGAACAAAAGACATAAAATCTTTAAGCGAAGAGGCTTCTCTGTACATGCATGTTTCATGTAGTATCCAACTACAATCATCAGCAGTGAAATCGCTGTCTTGGTCAACGATCGAAGTGGGTTACCATGCAAGCCGCGCTATAACTGTCTTTGATCTCTATCAGAGTTCCGTGACAGATTGTGAAGAATATGTATTAATTCATATTTTTAAGCTTCCATATAGCAGCCTTTTACGGCGTGTTGACCTTTTTTTGTCCAAGGACTAGCTTTAAATAATAATAATTGGGTTATTTCATTTTTTAACAAGAAAGGAAGCTAGCTTCGGCAAGCCGAAGCTTATATACCCTTGCAGATCATTCTATTAATTTACAAATCGCAAAAATGTTAAATTTCCTATTATTTCACATTAATTTTTCGATCGTTTCTATGGCAGCTAAATGATATAGTAGTTCGATCTTTTTAAAATTAAAATCGAAATTCGGAAATATTTAAAAATAGTCATATCCCAGAGTAGAAGAGAATGTAATAAAAATCAACAAAGATATAATTTTTTTCCTATTAATTTCCATATAATTTTTCGACCGTTCCTATGGCAGCTATATGATATAGTCGTCCGATTTTGATAAAAATTTATTCGAAATTCAGAATTAGATACAAAATGGTATTTCCAAAAGTAGGAGGTGATATGTTCAAAAACACCCAAGATATAATTTTTTTTACATTTTTTTCCCGACTATTTCTATGGGAGCTATATGATATAGTTGTCCGATCCGGCTCGTTCCGACTTGCAATAGATATAAGACTTTTGGGAAAGTTTTAGCCCGATAGCTTTAAAACTGAGAGACTAGTTTGCGTAGAAACAGACGGACAGACGGACAGACGGACATGGCTAGATCGACTCGTCTAGTGATGCTGATCAAGAATATATATACTTTATGGGGTAGGAAACGTCTCCTTCACTGCGTTGCAAACTTCTGACTGAAATCATAATACCCTCTGCAATATACCCTTTTACTCTACAAGTAACGGGTATAAAAATGTAGATACATTTTTATACCCGTTACTTGTAGAGTAAAAGGGTATATTGTATTCGTGCAAAAGTATGTAACAAGGTCCTTAGCCGAGTCGATATACCCATCTCCGTCTGTCCGTCTGTCTGTCTGTCCGTATGAACGCTGAGATCTCGGAAACTACAAAAGCTAGAAGGTTGAGATTTCTCACACATATTCTTGGGTTTAATACGCAGCGCAAGTTTGTTTCAAAAAGGTGCCACGCCCCCTCTAACGCCCACAATCGCCCACTAACGATTTTAAAATGTGTCTGGCGCCCACACCTTTAAAGATTTCCGAGAAGTATAAATGCAATTTTGTTGTGTATATTTATACCTATCGCAATCGGACCATTCATTAAAAAGTTATTCGCAATCAAAAATAATGTTATATATCCATCTCCCTAGCACTCCCTTTAGCTGAGTGACGGGTATTAGGTAGTCGGGACACAAAGGGCTACGTCGTTGGCGAACCCGATCACTCCAGTCTTAGGACCCCGTCGTACATGGTGTTCCAAAAGAGGGGCCCCAAACGAAGCCTTGTGAAGTGGCTGCCAATGATGTTAAGCAGGTACTCAGGTACGTTGAAATTCCTTGAAATTCACTAGCACGGCGCTTCTGTTGCTACCTCTGCTGAGCTAGAGCAAAAGGTTGCCACTTGCTGTGCGACGCACCTTGTTCACGCTTTCGCTCAGATCCTGCAGCTTGCCGTCGCTGTAGGACGTCCTACAGGACACTGCTTCCGGTCACCATCCCTGGACCATCGCTGCCAAAACCTGTGCCTGAGGCATCTGCGCCATCGTCGTAAGCAGGTTGGGCTGACTTGGTCCGGGAGCGCTGCTGAGGGTGGAGCCAGGAGGGGCCCGCCGATCAGGAGATGGGCTTCGCCGTCGTTTGGATCGCTGCTGATCGCTCCGAGGGGTCTGGAGTTGAGGACGGCCTCCACGCTGGTGAGGAAAATTCCGAGCTCCTCCGCGGTCAGGATGTCTTCGTCGACCGTCCGAAAGAACAGGTGCTTTGCAGACTTCACACCTGCCTCCCAAAGCCCGCCACAGTGAGGTGCTCTGGGCGGAATGCCAACAAAACGCATCAGTGGTGAGGTCAGACACTAACCCTAAGTAGACAGCTTTGGATACGATACGTTGTGTTAAATGTGCCACAAAAGTCAACACCACAGATATTAAATGGGCTCGAAGTCTGTCTGATGGCAAGTTCTCTATGATTCGCGCCAAGAGTTGAGGCTTGCTCCGAAATCAACGAATGCAAGACCGAACTGTTCTGCAGCAAACTTCCTGCGCATTAACCAACTATATTAAATTAACCAACTAAATTGTGAGCCTTTTGATAACAGCAACGGGAATTTGGCTACGTACGGGATAGGAGCATTCAATAACCGACACCCAACTCGCAGCAATGTCGAGGAACACCAATCTAATTTTCCTCCTGCAGAAAAGGGCTTAGTTTTTGTATATTCGTTGTCGTCACTGAACTCGTGAGATGGGATCACTTCCACTATTTTCTCGAACGCAAAATTCAGTTCTCTTGGAGTAATACTTTTTTCAAAGGGCTGCGACACTTTTTTGCACCTTTGAATAAACCGAAAGACCCACACAAAACTCTTAGAAGCCTTATGTGCGACGAAAAGGATTATATTTTCGGAAGCACATAATTGGGCTCTGGGATTACCGCAATCGCCAATGCTGATTTGCGTAATTCCATCGACACGACATCAGCAGGTACTTCGAAGTGTCGATTTACAAGCCAACCTTTTTTTGCATCGAACAAAAACGACGGCCCAGCGAACCAAATAGAAGCTGTAAGTTCCTCAACGTTACATCCCCGCAACACGATGTCCGCTGGGTTTACTTTCGTGGGGACATGTCGCCAGATTGCTTTTTCCGACCACTCTTAAATCTTCGCAACTCGGTTTGAGACAACAACCGACAACGACGAAGGATGCGTTTTGATCCAATGCAAAGTGATCTCCAAATCCGTCCTGAGAAACATTTTCGTAATCGCAAAATTAAGCAATGGCCTTACACGATTATAAAGATCCGCAAGAAGGTAAGCTGCGCACAACTCAAGGCGAGGCAAAGTTTTCGTCTTTTAAACCTTCAGTAGATGCACGCTCCATATGCTCGCATGGAAGCGTCAGCGAAACCAAGTATTTCTGCTGGGACTTTGGCGTCTGTATGAACGAATCGCGATACCTTAATATTGGACAGCTGCAACAGCGTGCCCTTAAAAGCTTCCCAAGATGTCTGCAGTTGCATCGGCAGCGACTTGTCCCAGTCTAACTTTCGAAACCACAGTTACTGCAACAACATTTTTGCCCTAGTCACTAGAGGACACAATAGGCTAATCGGATCGAAAAGTCGGGCAGTCACCGACAGTATGTTTCGTTTTATCCCTCGAAAATCCAGGAAAAAATCATCCAACCGAAATTTAAAGTAATCTTTACCCGGCAACCAAACCACACCAAGGTTTTTAGTTACGTCTGAGTCTGCCGTTAGCGGTATGACAGCGCTTTCAGATGCGGACAGCTCTGGGCAGTTAGAAAACCACTTTGCACATTCAAATCCTGCCTCTTGCAGTACCTGAGAAACTTCGTCTCGAAGGCTTAACAAGTCCTCAACGCATCTGGCGCCAGTCAATAAATCGTCAACATAAAATTCATTCTGAATGACCTTGGCGGCTTTTGGACACGAATCCTGCGCGATCTCTCCAAGTCGCATTAAACACCGAATCGCCAGATAGGGTAGTGGCGAAGTTCCATAAGTCACGGTGTTCAGCTTGAAGATTTTTAGAGACTCAGATGGATCTCGCCTCCACACCATGACCTGAAAGTTTTGGTCAGCTTCGTCAACCATTACTTGACGATACATCTTTTTTACGTCTGCTGCAAGAGCAAACTTGTGCAGTTTGAACCGAAGCAGGGTCGAATACAGCTCCTCCTGAAGGGTGGGGCCTACCATTAAAATGTCATTCAATGCGACCTGCGTCGATGTACGGCTCGAGGCGTCGAATACCACTCTCAACTTTGTCGAGGTGCTTTGAGGTCGCAGCACGCATTGCCGCGGAATTAGTACGGACTGTCTGGAATTTTATTGTTAGTGGAAGACATGTGGCCCATCGCTTCATATTCTTTCATGAATTCCAGATACATCTTTTTTAAAGCAGGATCTTTGGATAATCTTCTTTCAAGCGACAAAAATCTACGTTTCGCAACTTCATATGATGAACCAATAGTGTTTGGGTCAGATTTGAACGGCAGACGAACCGAAAATCTCCCGGACGTCAATCCTTGAGTATTTTTCTCAAAGTGTTGCTCACAAAGTTGCTGCTCAGGAGTATGGACCTTGGCCTTGGGCGGCAAGTCCTCCACAGACCAAAATTACTGCAGGGTTGTGTCGATTGACCCAACACTTCCTCCTGGCAGCTAAGATGTATCAACTTTTCAGTATTTCTTATTTTTTCTGAGGCACATCTCCCTGACACTATCCAGCCGAGAACTGTTTTCTGCAAAATGGGAAACTCAGGCCCTTGCTTTGTTTTTTGCTAAAATCAAATTGGTGTTCACTACGACAAGAAACGGGGGAATTTTATTTTTAAACAAGAGAGAACGCTATAGTCGGGTGTCCCGACTATCTGATACCCGTTACTCAGCTAGCTGTGCGAGGGAGATGGAGATATAAATCTTTGATTGCGCATAACTTTTTAATGAATAGCTGGATTTGAAAACTATATTGGGTGGGCAAGAAAGTCATGTCGTTTTTTTTAGTAATCGTTTTTAATCTAATTTATTTACGACTAATCGAGCATCAGGGTCACACTTTTTAGTATCGTTTTAAAGCTTATTGTCTTAGGTACTGTTTGTGCCTACGCGAATGTGGACACACAGACGGGTCTGTAACCGAACAGTAATAGTTCACACTGCTGGCACGGAGACGCTTTAATTGTCTGGAACCTTGTCCTGACGGTCAGGAAGTTGGCTCGCGGACGTATGTAACGGGCTAGGAACCGTGTTGCCAATGATGTGGAGAACGGCCTGGAAACCGTGTTGGGCGTGGGTTAAGTGACAGCTGTGAACCGTGTTGGGCGGAGGTAGCGGCAGGACGATCAACGCAGGGCGACGGTTGTAAACTTGATTACGACTTGCGAACTGCGGGTTGATAGAAGGCATTGCGCTTGAGTTGAATCACGGGAATACGTGGTGAATTAAGACACTTGGGTGAGCGGTTTAAGTTTGTAACTGTCTTTATTCATCTGTTGGTGCTATCTTAAATACTATTCTAACCCGGAAAAACGGCACATATAATTATCCGGGTCATACATGTATAGCTGTGCCGATGACTTAATTACTTATTTTTGACCTGCTGACTTGGTGCTGGTGACTGACTGAACTCTGCTGCGTCTGCACTGCTGCGCTCTGTTGATTCTGCTACTGGGCGCTGGTGACCGACTGAACTCTGCTGCGTCTGCACTGCTGCGTTCTGTTGATTCTGCTACTGGGCGTCTGATCGCTGTATGAGTTCTGCTGCGTCTGCACTGCTGCGTTCTGTCTGGTAATTATTCGGTAACATTTGTGGAAGCTATAGCAAATTATACATGAAGGATCAAAGTGAGCATTTTCGGCATATTTTACTTTTTTATTTCCGAAAAGGAAAAAAAGCGGTCGAAGCTCGCGAAAAATTGTGCGAAGTGTATGGTAAAGATGCCATGAGTGATCGCCAATGTCAGCGCTGGTTTGCCAAATTCAGGCTTGGAGATTTTGGAGTTAAAGACGCCCCACGTTCTGGTCGACCATCGGCCGTTTTTGACGAACAAATTCAGGCTTTGCTGGATGAAAACCGGCGTTATTCAACGCGGGAGATGTCAGAGAAGCTCAGTGTGTCGCATACAATGGTTGAAAACCATTTGAAAAAACGTGGCTACGTAAACAAGCTCGATGTTTGGGTTCCGCATAACTTAAAGGAAATTCACCTGCCATTCTCTGCTGCAACGGATTAAAAACTATCCTTTTTTGAAGCGGAGCATTACTGGCGACGAAAAGTGGGTTGTTTACAATAATGTCCAACGAAAAAGATCATGGAGCAAGAAAGATGAGCCAGCCCAAGCCACATCAAAGGCCGATATCCATCAGAGGAAAGTTATGCTGTCTGTTTGGTGGAATTGGAAGGGTGTAGTGCACTTTGAGCAGCTGGGACGAAATGAAACCATCAATTCAGATGTGTACTGTCGCCAGCTATCCAAAAATTAATGAAAAGGAGCCGGCACTAGCTAATCGCAAGGGTATAGTCTTTCACCATGACAACGCTAGGCCCCACACATCTTTGGTCACTCGGCAAAAATTAACGGAGCTGAATTGGAAAGTGCTACCACATCCACCTTATAGTCCGGACTTAGCACCTTCAGATTACCATTTGTTTCGCTCTCTTCAAAACTCTTTGAATGGTAAAAACTTTGATTCAGATGAGGCTGTCGAAAACCACTTGTCTCGATTCTTTGCTGGAAAAGACCAAAAGTTCTTCGAGCGCGGAATTATGCAGCTGCCCGAGAGATGGTCATTAGTGGTCGAACAAAACGGCCAATACATAATTGATTAATTATAAGCCCTGAAATAAATAAATCATCTTTGAAAATATTGAAAAAAATGACATGACTTTCTTGCCAACCCAATATAAAATCCCAAACCCAAATTAATTTCAGCAGAGTCAAATATTCGGCCATATAGTATAAGTGTCTGATGTTGACCATAGAGTAGCCTTATGAGATTTCAGGGTCCATATAGAGAGGTTAAACGCGAAATTGAAAGTGAAGAAGAGTGGGACCAACCCAGCGGGAAAGTGAGAAGTTGGTTTTTAGTGTTCTTAAATCCTGTTCCTATGTGCACGCAGTGGTGTAAGGATACATAATTTCTGAGCGTCAAATGGGGTGGGTTTTTGAATAGCATCTATATCAGGCCACTAATGCGTTGTGTAATTTCTGTGGCACCACGATTATAATATTTTTAAACAAAAAATCACAAACTTTAAGTATTTAAAAATCCCATGATTTACAACTAACCCAAAAGTCTTGTTCTCGCATTTATCTTTAATTTGTAGTATTTTTAAAATTCGTAGAAAAAATATTAATAATTTTTAATCAAATAAATTAAACTCAATAACTATAATCATAATGACTATATTCATATTTATTGATGATTTTAATTTATTTTACTCAATAACAAAACTTTTGAATAAGATTGTGTGCCAATTTGATTTCAAAGCTACAACCACGATTTTCCAAAATATTCATAAATATTGAATAAATAATACAAATAATAATAAGAATGATGACGGGACTACAAAAAAATTATAGAATAAAGCCAAGGTCAGACGATCAAAATATTTTATCAAATTTATCAAGGATTGCCATTAACTTACATAAAAAACAATTATTGTGTTTTACATTTTTAAACATTTTCTATGAAATAAAATAATTTGATCGTCCTATCGTGGTCTAAGCCATTTTTAAGTGTTGTTAAAAAATAAAAATTCGTGTTGATAGTATTGATAACACTTAACATAAATTCGAATTGGCAAAAATACCTAATATACCTATATTAAACGTAACCTTTAATGATTACAGTCCCTGAAAAATATAAACGAAATATTTATTCGCGGGCATTTTTTACATTTTTAAACATTTTCTAAGAAATAAAATAATTTGATCGTCCGATCGTGGTCTAAGCCATTTTTAAGTCTTGTTAAAAAATAAAAATTCGTGTTGATAGTATTGATAACACTTAACATAAATTCAAATTGGCAAAAACACCTATTATACCTATATTAAACGTACCCTTTAATGATTACAGTCCCTGAAAAATATTATTTTAACGAAATATTTATTCGCGGGCAAAGGATGACCTTAAATTAGAACGAAATTATGACCAATTGTTATCCTTCTTCGGAATGTTGGTATTATCAAATATATTATGCACAGTCACATCAGTTTCCATTTTTTTCAAAGAGTTAAAATAAATGAAAATAGTTAATTTTAATCTAAAAAACAAGAAAAAGGTGACTGATAAAATAAATGTGGTCGTTTAATAATCTTTATTTCAGCGTTTCAGAGGTCAGTACCACAGATATTTTCGGTATTAATAAATATAAGCCTCCAGATGATATCTTCAACACAAATTCTGCATTACAGTGTCACTTGAAATGTTTTTAATCTTCACCAGTGGTAAATGGTGTGCGGTGTTCATTAAATGGTTGTATGAATAGTACTTCGGTACTAACTTAGTTGTTTAACTTAATCAAAATTTCACATCTATTTCAGCCAGGCCGATTGAGACATAGTTCTCATCCCCGACATAAAACAGCTGATCAGAGGGTAAATGATCGGCAATGGCAAACTAGGCATAATTTCTGGAGAGATCCCTTAATTTTGTATGGAGATGTAATAATGGTAATTACTCTTATTATTATTCCTGGACTTACATTCATATCTAGATTATTTTTGATATTTTCAGAAGACAGGCTTACAAGACAAGGAAACCTAAGACCTGCATTCGGCCAAGCAAAAACCGGGAATGCTATAGGCATTAACAATTTTTAATTAAAATGCTTCGATTGTAAATATTATAAATAAATACACATACAAATATTACATGTAAAAAAGTTATTTTTTATTGTGGGAAATCAGATACTGCAAATGGAAACCAATGGAAAACCAAAACTGCGAGGGTGTAGAAAAGCAGATATTGCAAGTACAGGAAAACCATAACTGAGTACGTGTGGAAAATCTATAATGCGGGAAGGCGAAATACCAGTGGATTTTGGCCTGCATTCTACTACCTGAGATCCAGATAAAAACCTCATTTTCCCCTTACTTTTTGTGTCACCCCCGTGTATTTTGAAACCAGAAATGAAAAAAATGTAAGGGGTGAATGAGGTTTTGTCCCTTTCGCTTGTATGGAGAAACCTGATGAAAATATGTTATTTTTCCAGAGGAATTTTCCCGGTGGGAAGTGCCTTAAGGGTATCAACCACCACAGGTACAGGAAATAGACATAGACATTATGAACGCAGCCAGCATGGAAGCTTTGGTTCAGGCCGCATTGGCTCAACAGAACGAAGGCTTAGAGCCGAGTTTCAAAACCTAATTAGTGCAGTTAACCAACAGCTACAGAGTCTGCGCGTAGAGGCGCCAGAAGTCGAAACATATCTGTTTGCTCCAATTTGGCAAACTGCGAAAATGCCTGTTTCAGGCCAGCAACTTTTTGTCCCAGTAGAAACGCATCGACCGACTTCAACGAAATTCTTTTTATTACTGGTTTCTCTGCTCCTTCTCTTCTTTCACTCGCAACTGAGACGCAGCGAGTAACAAGAACGAGTATTTAACAGAGCGATAACAACTTTAGGCGGTACAATTCAAATATTTTCCATAAACAAGAGCGTAAGGAACACACGTAGATATCTTGCAACTCGGGCTCGTTGGGGGTTATTTTATTTGCTCGCAGCTTGCTATGCCCCGTCTCATAGCTAAGTAGCCCAAGTTGCGAGTTCTACGTATTTCCCTCACATATTATTTTTATAAACAGGTTACGACTAAACATCGGCCGCGTTGAATGGCCGAAGGGCTTCAATTGATAGGTAATGGTGCTAGTCGATGGACAGCACGTTTGTAGATTCCATTTTTAGTTTTGACGATGGCGACCCGGACCCGTCCATCAGCGCCTGTAATCGTTTCAGTGATGATGCCCAGAAGCCATGTCTGAGGTGGCAGGTTGTCCTCCTGAATTGCGACAACGGTCACAGCAGTTAAATTTGGCGACTCCTTATTCCACTTCACGCGTTGTTGTAAGCTCAGCAAGCTCTCGTGACCAATCCTGCCAAAAGCGTTGTTTTATCGCAGACACCAGATGCCAGCGCTGAAGAATTGATAAATTCGGTTCCACATTTACCTGAGCGGATGCTGGAGGCAAGGTCGCCAAGCTAGTCCCGACGAGGAGGTGCTCAGGGTTTATAGCTTCACCATCGTTTGGGCTTGAGCCGTCAGCGACAATCGGCCGCGAATTCAGCACTGCTTCAACTTCTACGATGACCGTCTGGAGCTCGTCTTCCTTTAGCAACGCGTTACCCACAGCTCGGAGAAACAGGTGTTTAGCCGACTTAACGGCTGCCTCCCACAGCCCTCCAAAATGTGGGGCTCTGGGAGGGATGAAGATAAATTCGAATCGACGAGGTGCTCCAAATGCTGTCATAGCGTCCTTATGGGTTTCCAATTTGCTCATAAGTTCATGAATGATGCGAGACGAGCCCGAGAAATTCGTGGCATTATCGCAATATAATTTCTCGATTGGTCCGCGTCGTCCGACAAATCTAGATAAGCACATGATGAATGTATTAGCGGTGAGATCTTTTACAAGTTCAAGATGAACGGCTTTTGACAGAAAGCAAATGAATATCGATACATACATCTTGATTGGAGGCTTGCCACGAATTCCTAGCGATACTCGAATCGGCCCAAATAAGTCAACTCCACTAATTGCAAACGGCCTTGTTCCTATCAAACGGTCGGCTGGTAAGTTACCCATTATTTGTGAAGCTAATTTTGGCTTGTATCGAAAGCAATGTACACATTGTCTTACGACTGCGCTACATTCGCGCCTAGCATTTATGAGCCATATTGTTTGGCGGAGAAGACCAACCAATGCTCTGGATCCTGCATGACAGTTTGTTCTGTGCAGATGTTGAATGTATAAATTCACGAATCTGTTGCCCTTTGGCATAAGAAGCGGAAACTTTACGCTGTAACTTAACTGAGCATTGAACAATCGACCTCCTACTCGCAACAAAGACACCTCAAGCTTTCCAATTGATTTAGTCACAACGAATGGACTTAATTTTTGAAGTGAGTCTGGCAACTTAACTGATTTTTGTTATTTTATGAGTTCACTTTTATATGCATTTTGCTGTATGATGCTTACGACGAGTAAAAAGGCCGAGCCGAGCTCAACCGAGGTAGGATTTAGTGAAGACCACAAGCGAGATTTTGTTGCGTTGACGAATCGTAGGAAGTACGCCACTATGCGCATTACCTTAAGGAATGAAGATGAATTTTCGACCATTTTTTCTATCGGATTGTGTTGCAACGTAGTCGTTACATTCCGAATCTCTAACTCTTCATTAGTGTTGATTTGCTGAGTTTTTATATTTTGAGGCCAAAGCCTTTGATCTTGAGTTAAGAAGTGAGGACCAACGAACCAAAATGAATTTTTTAATTCATTAACCATACAACCACGAGATGGAAAGTCCGCTGGATTACTGTCAGTGGGTACATGGCGCCAACTCGCCAACAAAGGTTTTTAGTTTTGAAGGATGTATTTGCAGGCAATACAAAACGATTTCGGAATCGGACCACATTACAACTCGTTCAACTGGAGAGTCGATCTTCCCACAAGTTGGCTAGCAAGTGCGCCGCGCAAAGCTCTAGTCGTGGTACCGACTTTGTTTTCAGAGGGGCCACTCTTGATTTTGCAGTAAGCAATTTAACTTCCACACCATGTGGATGTTCGACACGGATGTACAGGCAACATCCGTATGCCTCAGTTGAGGCATCCGCAAAGCCATGTATTTGACATACGGTGTTTTTGGTCGTAGCTACATGCCTTGGAATTTTCAAAATATCCAACTCTTCCAACCCCATTGTGATCGATTGCCATTTCTGCTGAAGGCTGTCAGGAATTGGATCACCCCACTCTAACTTAAGCAGCCAAATTTGTTGTATGAGAATTTTGGCCTTTGTGACAACAGGACAGATAAGCCCGAGAGGATCATATAGGCGAGCAGTAAGGGACAGCATAGATCTTTTTGTTGGCGCATGGCTTGTACACATCTCTCGCGAAGAAAACTTAAAGATGTCATATTTTGGGTTCCAAACGAGCCCTAACGCCTTGGTATCTTCGTGCTTCCCGACAGATACGTCTTAGACTGATTAAGATCTATTAGCTGCTCACAATTGGTTGCCCACTTTGAAAGAACAAGCCCGGCCGAACCTAAGATTTCCGCGCCTGACAAAAGATCGTCAACGTAGAAGCTATTTGATAAGACTAAGGATCCTAGAGGGTGAGAAACTGAATATATCTCACTAAGGTATTTGAGGCAGCGGATAGCTAAGAACGGTGCGCAGGATGTGCCGTATGTAATGGTATTCAAACGATAGACTTGTAATTTTTCATTCTTATACTGCCTCCAAACTATTAGTTGAAACCTTAGTAATGTAGCGTATAGACACGGCTGTATAGTTGGTCCGATCATAAGCAAATCGTTCAATGACACTTGAGTGCTTGTCTTACTCGATGCATCGAAAACCACTTTTAGTTTAGTGCTTGAACTTTGCGGTCTGAGCACACATTGATAAGGAATGAAGAAATGAGGCTCAGACGGAATTTCGTCATTCACCAACGTCATGTGGCCTAAGGAAATGTACTCCTTCATAAAGGCAACGTACATGGAATTGACCTCTGGGTTGCTGGACATCCTTCTTTCGAGTGCTAAGAACCGCCTTTTTGCGATTTCAAACGACGAACAGAGACAATTCGGGTTGGACTTAAATAGCAATAAAACTTGAAGTCGACCGGAGGATAACCGAACAATACTCTCCGTGAATGCCCTCTCGCACATAATTTGCTCTGGAGTGTAAAGTTTATTCTGTGCAATGCTCAGGAGACTTTCTATTTCCCAGAATTTTCGAATCAACATGTCTACACTGCAGTGATCTTGAACCGCGCTTAACATTGAGGTAGCCAGTTTGAAATTTGTTTTTGATGACTTGCACCGACCTGATACGATCCATCCAAAAACGGAGTTTTGTAAGACAAGACCATTTGTTTCTTGTTTAAATTTCCCTTCCTTTAAAAATTCCAAAAATGCGTCAGTACCAAGCAATATGTCAATTCTCTGAGGTTTGTGGAACAGTGGATCAGCTAACTTTATGTTGTCAGGAAGGGTTCAGTCTAACACTTGAACTGCCCTCTCTGGTTGGGACGATGATATTGACTTCAGAATAATAAGCTCAGCTTCTAATTGAAATGCCTGTGTTCGGGAGTGTATAGTCGCTTGAACTACATGGTGAGTTGATACCTTTGATTGACCTATTCCAATAAGATCTGTGTCTTTTCGATCGCGCTTAATTTTTAGAATTTTGGATAACTCCTCTGTTATAAAGTTCACCTGTGACCCGGAATCTAAAAGCACACGAGCAAAATGCATTTGACCATTGCTACCGATAATGTTAGCAAGGGCTGTAGCTAATACGATCTGATTTGAGTCGGCTGTCGAAACGAACAACAACAAACGAACAAACGAACTGCACGCGTGAATGTAGTGATCCGCAGTTTGCAATAATAGCATTTTGGATCGTGGTTTCGATCGGTATTGGAAAAGGACAAGGAAGTTTTATTAAAGGTCTTTGAAGAATTTGGCCGCCCCAGCTTACGAGACTTTTGCGTGCTCGACGTAGCTTCATCCGCTGCCAAATGTTGGTAGCGTTTATTGAGTGCATCTTGGCAGTCCTGCCAAAGGGGGATGTTTTGAAAGTCCAGACTTTCTTCCCATCGAGACTTAGTTTTTGCGTCCACCTTTGTCATGACGATGTGTATGAGCATTGCATTTGCTATTGCTTTGTCACTGCCTAGCGAAAGCAAGGATTCGTAGATAGCTGTGACAGTATCTATCATGTGACGCAGTGACAAGGCGGACGGACCCTGCATTGGGGGAATGTCAAAGAGGCGTGAAATACAATCGAAAAAAATTAAACACTGATTGTCGTACACCCGATTTAAGGCGGCCAATGCCTTTGGGTAATTGGTCTCAGTTATTTGGTATGCTTTTACGGTCCCCAACGCTTCTTTCTCCAGACATGATAACAGGTGATTAAATTTTTCGACGTCGCTAAGAGTTGGATCGCTATCTATGAGACTGGTGAATAAACCAATGAAGTTCTTATACTCTGAGTAGCATCCGGAAAACTTGGGTAAATTCATTCGAGGTAAATTTTTATTGTGCGAGCTTGTCGTATTAAGGGTCGAGTTAAGTAATGGTGGTCTTCGATTTTGTGCATTAGCTGACATATAAAGAGATTTTGTGGCTACACATTTATCCTCAAGCTCAGCTCGCGAGGACAATACAGGATTAATTAACTCAATTTCCTCTTGAAGGTTAAATGCACGATTTATGTAACTGTTTAAAATGTCTAATCTGCACTCTAATTCGCTGCCTCGAATGGATACGATTTGTTGTTGCATAAAATCTCCCATGCGGTCTATATCACCCTTAACACTTTCAAGTCGGGATAGTAATGTATTAGCCCGATCATTGCCATCATTGACATCATTTACACTTGAATTTTGCTGACGACTTAAACGTCGTTTCGGAGCCATGATGCAATTTTACGTTAAAATGCTAATATAAGTGATTCTTTGCCACCCACTGATTTAAGTGAATTTGAATTCTCAAGTAGAAAGCACAGCTATGTATCCAGTGTTGCGATAGGTTATATTGATTGAACTTATTTTAACTTTGTAACTTTGCTATAACTGTACCCTAATTGCCATGTGAGCTGAATTGCAAGCGTGAGCCGTTACTCTGCAGCAGAGAGACAAATTGAACAACTCGAATTCACAAAACTCGGGCTAAGCGCAATCAAGGTGCTGCAACGATTTTCAAAGCTCCCTCTGATCGGTGAACTGTATTTATGCTGTATATATGTTCTGGTATATTTGCGCGTTGGTATGTATATGTGAAGAGAGAACAAACAGCACAAAGCAACTAAAGAACCAACTGTAATCGTGACACGTGTTTGCCTTACGCTTTGCCTAATATTCTGCAAGCTTATGTATGTACATAATTGACCGAAATGTTACCAATTTGTTACTTAGCGATTAGTGAAATCCAGCGGCGTGTCCAGTACAAGCCCAAACTGAGATTCCACGGTGAATGTAAAGCTGATCTGCTGTATAAACGATGAATTCCAGCGGCGTGTCGAGTACAAGCCCAAACTGAGATTGCGGATGTTCGTATAGCTGATCTGCTATATACGATGATACGTTCTTCTGAGTCCACACGGGGGCGCCAAAAAATGTTTGCTCCAATTTGGCAAACTGCGAAAATGCCTGTTTCAGGCCAGCAACTTTTTGTCCCAGTAGAAACGCATCGACCGACTTCCACGAAATTCTTTTTATTACTGGTTTCTCTGCTCCTTCTCTTCTTTCACTCGCAACTGAGACGCAGCGAGTAACAAGAACGAGTATTTAACAGAGCGATAACAACTTTAGGCGGTACAATTCAAATATTTTCCATAAACAAGAGCGTAAGGAACACACGTAGATATCTTGCAACTCGGGCTCGTTGGGGGTTATTTTATTTGCTCGCAGCTTGCTATGCCCCGTCTCATAGCTAAGTAGCCCAAGTTGCGAGTTCTACGTATTTCCCTCACATATTATTTTTATAAACAGGTTACGACTAAACAATATCAAAGAATAGCAGTAAATCCAGTACCAGTGCCCTGCGACATACCAATACACATAGTAAAGTCGATTCCAGACTTTACCGGGATACAGTATGAACACATGGCATGGAGGCAGTCCGCCACAGACGCCTATGAAATATTTAAACCATATAATGGCAGTAGCGCGCATTACCAGGCCGTTACAATTATAGGAAATAAGATTAGGGGGCCAGCACGAGCGCTGCTGGTATCGTACAATACAGTGCTTAATTTTGATGCCATTTTTGCTAGATTCGACTGCTCTTACGCAGATAAAACGTCCTTTCGCCTCCTACGGCAAGGGCTTGAGACGGTCCGTCAAGGGGATCAAACTCTTATGCAATACTACGATGAGGTTGAACGAAAGTTAACCCTTGTGACAAACAAAATCATCATGACACATTCTGAGGTCAGGGCTGACGCCCTGCACGTATTTATTTCGGGTCTAAAGAAGTCCTTAAGGACGGTCGTATTTCCAGCACATCCCAGAGACCTGCCAGCAGTTCTGGCACTAGCAAGGGAGGCAGAGGCCAGTATTGAACGATGTACAATCGCGGCCACATATGCCAAGGCGTCGAGTAGAGAAATCAGAAGCGAGTGCCCGAGAAACAAGAGAAATATTTAGAGAACGATCGCTGCCACGAAAAAATCCCCATTTTTTTAAAAAACAGGACAACGGGACGGATCGGGGTAAACCAGATCAGTCCCAGAGCCCATGGATGTATTTCCATCATTTTCTAAGCTTACACAGAAAAAAAAAATGATATGAAATTGCACTCAAGTCAACATTATTTCATATAAAAAAAAAGCCGATATTAATTAATGCAACATTGGTATTTCGAACATATCAAGTTGATATTTTCGAGAATATCAAGTTGATATTTTTTTATATCAATTCAATCTTATGCTAGATTAATTTTTAACATAACATTTGAACTTTTTGGTCATCAAAATGATCTTTTTCATATAAATTTTTGTCAACAAAATTATCTTTTTTATATCAATTTTGTTCATCAAAATTATATTTTTTCGTGTATATTAGTACCCTCCTAGTAAAACAAAATTATTATTTTATATTAAAACAATTTAATTCTAATCATTTCCAATTTTTTGGAATCGGTATAGGTGGGCCAGCAAAATCTATAATACTTCTTATTTTAAATATATTAGTGGAAGAACCTACTTCATATGTTTGATAAGGTTCATTAAATGAAATAAGGTTGTTGAAACTCAGATAGAAGCCCGCTGTCTTCTCGGTTTGGGAAAATATCGCGGTGGTATATCCGCATTCTGAAAAGAATATAAATTTAATAATTATAAATATTTCAATCATTAAAACAGACCTCTTAAGTTTTGGTAAACGTTGATCTCCAAATCATGTTCTTTAGGCTCAGATGACACATTAAATTTTTAACGTCAATTTATTGTAGCAATTTTTCTTTAATGGGACTTCAAACGAGCGCGAGAAAGAATCAAATATTTTTGGCTGCTCTACTACTAACACCAATAATAAAGGCGCGATATCATATTAATCCTGACAATAAATTGACGCTAAAAATTGAATGTGTCATCTGAGCCTTAATGAACTCTTTAAGTTATTCATCAACTGCACCGCAACCTTCCTCCATTTCCATAATTTTTATGCTTGCAGTAAAAATTAAAAGTAAAAGACTTAAAGTAACATTATTAAAGTATGTCGTTTTATTTGTATGTATGTACAAATTGTGTTACGGCGTCCCTGTGTCAATTGTTCATACAAACATACATAGCGGATTTATATTATGAGGTTCACAGCAATATGATTGCAATGGTTGGTTAATAATTAATTCTTTGTCAATTGAAACTTAAATTTTATTATTTTATTTTTGCCAAATGCCTGTGACGCACACAACATGAAACTGCGGCCAGCACACACACACGCACATTCAGAACCGAAATGTCTTAAAATTGTGTGCTAACTCGACGGCAAAGTAAAAATCACCTCCACTTTGTGATGTATCGACTTAGCACTCAATAAAAAAACAAATTGATTTAATTTTACAATAAAAACTCACCTTGTTCTCGAATATTTTGGTGTCGCAGAGTTGGGCTCCTGTTGTGCTGTTGTAAACTGTGGAACACTATTTCTCCCTTTCGAACTAAATTCGAAACGATAGGCTGACATTTGATATTTTTTCATATCAGAGTCATATGATTTCATATAAATTATTAATTTACTTTTTTAAAATACCGAATTCAGTATTTTTTTCAAAAATTAATATGAAATGTGAAGATTTTAGCGAACTCAAGGTCATAGTTGGGTTATAAATAACTCAACAATTTAGCATTTCAACACACTTGCACTCGCTGAGGAGTGAACCTCGGACTTTCTGGGATTTGCAGAGTGCAAGTGTGTTGAAATGCTAAATTGTTGAGTTATTTATAACCCAACTATGACCTTGAGTTTGCTAAAATCCTCACATTTATGTTAAAAACAGGTCAAGTCAAATCACTAATTTAAACTATATAAGGGTCGACACGCCCAAAAAACACCCGCAGAATGCAAATGCAACCAAAAATGCGCGTTTAGTTTCGAAAATCAACAATTAAGTAATTAGTTGTTGTTATTCACGTCTGTAAAAATCGGAAGCAGATCGCTTTCAGCAGACAACTATTATAGCTTTCACACACATTAGAAGTTTAAGCGACGAAGCTTTGAAGTATGTCACAGCCTAGAAGTATGTAATTCTTAATTACAGATTCCTAGATGTGGTATAAATAGAAGTTTCGACGCTCAGCTCACATCCTCTTCTCTGGCTGATGAGGTAGCGGTGACGCCCTACCGAAATTTGCAAATCCCAGAAAGTCCGAGGTTCACTCCTCAGCGAGTGCAAGTGTGTTGAAATGCTAAATTGTTGAGTTACTTATAACCCAACTATGACCTTGAGTTCTCTAAAATCCTCACATTTATATTAAAAACAGGTCAAGTCAAATCACTAATTTAAATTAATATGAAATAAAATTAAAATAATATTTTTTCATGGTAGAATAATATGACAAATCTTGATCCTAAAAAAGGTCAAATTAACCAACACTTATCAAGTTGATATTTTGTCATAATTTTTTTTGGGTAGACATCCGTCGAATTTTAAACTATCCCAGGGGAATATATTTATACCCTTGCAGATCATTACTATCAACTTACAAAAAAATTAAATTTAGATTAACTGTCGTATATGTTACAACAATAAAAATTTTAGCTGCTTTCGTATTATTTTGACATACATTTTGTAATCCGAATTTTGTTAAATTTAATTCGAAATTTTGAAATATTAATGAAAAGCTATATGCCAGAGAAGAAGAGAATGTAATAGAAATCAACAAAGATATAATTTTTTATACCCGTTACTCGTAGAGTAAAAGGGTATATTGTATTCGTGCAAAAGTATGTAACAGCTAGAAGGAAGCGTTTCCGACCACATAAAGTATATATATTCTTGATCAGGATCACTAGCCGAGTCGATCTAGCCATGTCCGTCTGTCTGTCCGTCTGTCTGTCAGTCTGTCTGTCTGTCTGTCTGGATGAACGCTGAGATCTCGAAAACTATAAAAGCTAGAGGATTGGCATTTTGCATGCAAATTCTAGGAGTTCCTACGCAGCGCATGTTTGTTTCAAAAAAGTGCCACGCCCCCTCTATCGCCCACAATCGCTTATATACGATTTTAAAAATTTAAATATTTCGGAAAAGTAAAAATGCAGTTTTATTGTGTTTATCAATACCTATCGAAATGTAGAAGAAATTTTTCAAATCGGACCATTCGTTAAAAGTTATGCGTGATCAAAGTTTCTATCTCCATCTCCCTCGCACTCCCTTTACCTGAGTAACGGGTATCTGATAGTCGTTCTCTCTTGTTTCCTATTAATTTCCATTTTATTTTCGGACTGTTCCTATGGCAGCTATATGATATAGTTATCCGATTTTTTTTAATTTAATTCGAAATTCAGAAAGGTAGAAGGTAATACTTCAAAAAACACCGAAGATAGAATTTCTGACTGAAATCATAATATCATATGCAGGGTTATAAAAAGACTAAATCTTTCGGAAAAAATAACTGGTTAGAGGCGCCAACGGATAAACAACGTTGAGCAAGCTGCTGAGGAAGACCAGCCGCAGCCGCACTGAATGCAATTGAGCAGGACAACGACTCACTTGACTCTGACGATCTTCTCAATTTTTTAGAGGAAGGTCCCGCTTACCGTTCATTGAGTGAAGGTTTAGAAGGAGAACTACACTCATAAAAAAAATCACTCATACGGACGGACACACAGACGGACATGACTGATCGATTCGACTAGTGAGCCTGATCAAGAATATATATGCTTTAATTAATTAATTAATTAATTTAATTGGGGTGTTAAGTGTACCGCGACCTGTTTAGATCCATTGTACCCTCATTCGGAGCATACAGCTCAAATATCAACCCATTTCCGCGAACAATATCGATCAGTTTTAATGGGTTGATACTTCCTAAGATCTCATGTGATAGAGTTCTGAATCCTAAGCTTCTGCTTCTTACGTTTGTACCATGCTATGGTGTGTTTAGCCATAGGGTGCACTTCGGACAATGTAGTCCAATCCTTCTTGGTACCTAAGTGTGCTGTGAAGTTCTGCCCGAAGATTAATTCGGCTATCATTTTTTCCCTAGGGTGAAGTATTAAGGGCACATCGCCTAACAGAATATTCGCATCCCTGTTATTAAGAATGCAACCACTACCTGTGCCCTCAGTGATTATTCTCAGTGGAGTGGTGTTAACTTCATCAGAATTTCGAATGTAGTTGTAGGAGAGGTTTTCGTTGCCCCTGTCATACATACGCAGGCAAGTCTTTGCTACTTTTGTACCTGTTTTTGTATGGTGGTTAGCGTTGCTCGTTTACCCCATGCAATTGCCCCGTATGTGAGAATTGGTTTCACAATCATAAGGGATAGCCATCTTATTATCTGAGGCCTGGTTCCCCAGTATTTCCCAGCAATTTTCCGACAGGTATAGAGCGCTCTGTAACACTTTTTAAAATGTTTAGCTTACTATCCAAAGTGATTCCTAGATACTTAACCTCTCGGCTAGTTTCTATAGGAATTCCTAACAGTGAGATTTGTCTCATTCTCTGTAGTTTGTACTTTCTTGTAAAGGGAACGATGACTGTTTTTGCGGGATTTAGGTTTAGTCCAACCTCCCTACACCAGTCTAGCGTTGTCTTGAGTCCGAGTTGGACGATGTCACAGAGTGTCTCTTCAAATTTGCCTCTGGCTATTATCACAATGTCATCGGCATATCCCTGACACTGGATCCGCTTTCGGCAAGTTTGCTGAGAAGATCATCTACCAGCAGACTTCATTGCAAAGGGGAAAGTACTCCTCCTTGCGGACAGACTCTGCTAGTTGCAATTGTCATGTTATCTGAGCCCAGTGTCTGGATTTAAGTAGGTTACCAATCCATTTACTAGCTGTAGCATATATGTTCCTTCTGGACAGGGAAGCTCGCACTGCATCATGTGATGTGTTGTCGAAGGCTCCCTCTATGTCTAGGAAAGCACAAATAGCTATTTCTTTGCTGTCAACTGCGCCCTCTAGGGTGCGGCATAGTTGATAAAGTGCCGTGTCAGTTGAACGGCCTGCTCTGTATGCAGGCTGCATGTGTTGCAGCGGACAGTCTCTGAGAGCTGTTCTCCTAATATTGTAGTCTGCCAGTTTTTGGAATGTTTTAAGACAAAACGAAGTTAAGCTGATAGGTCTGAAGGACTTTGGGCTGGTGATATCTTTCTTCCCGGCCTTGGGGATGAAGACCACCCTAGCGCTGCACCATGCACTTGGGATATAGCCAAGGGCTACTTACCATTAGTCTCCTTAAGCGGGTTAGGAGTAGCTCCTGCCCTGCTGTTAGAAGGATGGACAGATCTTATCTAATCCAGGTGACTTAAATGGTTGGAAGGTTTCACTTGCTACTGTCCCAGGAGTTCTTTGATGATCACGCATTGAGTGAGAAATTTTCAAAGTGACGTGAAGCAGTCGATGGATTTTTTTTTATATTACGATTTTTTCTATAGCAAAAGGAAGAGGAAAACATTTTAAAATTATAGCAATCTTTTTTTTATATATGCTTTATTTATTGATCATGAGACTAACAATAAGAATATCAAATCTTAAGAATATAACTTAACTTACAGTCATGTAGACTGAATTTAGACTATTTATTATTATTTATTACTGGGCTGGTAGATCGTTTCGATTCAGACGAGTTCTGTTCGAAGCACGTGTTAGGTTCCTTGCGAGATTATTTGGGTGCAGTGTAAGCTTATTGTGGTAGGCCGTTCCGAACATACCATGTTGCCCCAGTGATTGTTCGCAGGATTATTGATTGTGAGCGCTGTATGATGTCAACGTTGCTGATGCTCACGTTCCCCCAGAGCTGGGAGCCGTAAGTCCAAATGGGCTTAAGGGTGGAGTTGTAGAGAAGAACTTTAAAGACCAAACACAGGGGGGATCGAGAATTTATAATCCAGTGTTGGCTGCTAGCTTTAAGTCTGTGATGTACTTTCTTGCATTCAATGTGCCTCCGCCAGGTTAGGCGTCTGTCGAGGTGGCCGCCGAGATATGTTACATCGCTGGCTTGGGGGAGCTGCGTACTATTCAAAGTTAGCGGGGGGCACGATTGTCTATTAAGGGCAAACGTTATATGTTTACACTTTTGTTCATTAATTTGGATTCGCCAGTCTGATAGCCACTTCTCAACTACCACCTAATGATCAACCAGTTGAGCTGTTGCTCTAGTTGGGCATCTCGAGCGGCTCAGGATTGCGGTGTCGTCAGCAAATGTGGACGTAGTCAGCCTCTCGTTCGTAGGGATGTCTGCTGTGTATTGGACAAACAGGGTAGGGCCAGTGCGCTACCTTGCGGGACTCCGGCTTCAATGTTATACTCCTTGGATGTCGTCCTATTGCATCTCACCTCGAAGACTCTGTGGTAGAGGTACGACTTAAATAACTTATGAGTGTTTTCTGGCAGTAATGTTATTATTTTATGCATAAGGCCTTCAAGCCACACTCGGTCGAATGCCTGAGAGACGTCGAGGAATATCGCACCCCAATATTTCCGATGTTTGAAGGCTGTACGAATTTCTGAAGTTATCCGGTTGACTTGCTCGATGGTTTCGTGCCTTCACAAAACCCGAATTGATGTGCCGAGATTAAGTTTTATTCTCTTAAATATGGTGTAATGCGCGTGAGTAGGCATTTTTCTAGTAATTTGGACAGGCACGATAGTAAGCTTATTGGCCTGTACAATCCTCCACAAAGAATGTTTTGTACTGGTCGGCGACAGGTTCTCGATGTATCGGCGCTGCCCAAGCTCCTCTTCTTGCTTGAGGGTTTTGGTGAGTCTGCGGGTGGCTTCATTAAAGAGTTGCTTCGAATTGGGCGATCTGCAGGATTGCAAGCGCGTCGTATACATCGGATTTCCCGAACCAATTGTTCGATTTGCAGATAAGTTTTCTTTTGGTTGCTACGCACAATTGTCTCTTCTGGTGTTGAGATTTTGGCTGCTGCCACAAGTACTGACTCCAGGCCATCAGCGCAGAATTCGATATCGTTCTGTATGTTTAACTGTGGTGTTAGTTCAATGTGGGAACTTACGTACTTTTTGTACTTTAGCCAGTTAGTTCTAGTCGAGGTCAACCTGAAGGGGTGCTCGATTAGTTTCGGGCTTTGAAGTCCGATGAAAAGTCCAATAGCGATTTGGCGCTTACTACATTTCTTGGGACGTTCTTGGTCACAGCGAAGTCAATTAAGTCCGGAAGTTTTCTGGGGTCAGCTAGCCAATATGTGGGGCTGCCAGGGGAGACATAGTCGAGTTTGTTGCTCAAATTTATGATTGCTTTATACAGTTGCCTTCCTTTGGGGGTCACGAGTCTTTGCTCCCAGTGCGTGTGCTTGGCGTTGTGGTCTCCTCCTGCTAAAAAGCGATCTCCGAGTGAATTGTAGAAGTCCATGAATTGCTCTTCAGTTATTGTAAAGCGTAGTTTGTAGTTTGTAGTTATACCCGTTACTCGTAGAGTAAAAGGGTATATTGTATTCGTGCAAAAGTATGTAACAGCTAGAAGGAAGCGTTTCCGACCCCATAAAGTATATATATTCTTGATCAGGATCACTAGCCGAGTCGATCTAGCCATGTCCGTCTGTCCGTCTGTCTGTCCGTCTGTCTGTATGAACGCTGAGATCTCGGAAACTATAAAAGCTAGAAGATTGGCGTTTTGCATGCAGATTCTAGGAGTTCCTACGCAGCGCAAGTTTATTTTAAAAAGGTGCCACGCCCCCTCTAACGCCCACAATCGCTTATATACGATTTTAAAAATTTCAATATTTCGGAAAAGTAAAAATGCAGTTTTATTGTGTTTATCAATACCTATCGAAATGTAGAAGAAATTTTTCAAATCGGACCATTCGTTAAAAAGTTATTCGTGTTCAAAGTTTCTATCTCCATCTCCCTCGCACTCCCTTTACCTGAGTAACGGGTATCTGATTGTCGGGGCACCCGACTATAGCGTTCTCTCTTGTTTTATAGATAATTTGTTGCACAGTTCTGGTGAAAGTGGTGCCTAATGCGTTCCCTGAATAAGATTCCAGTTCCTCCGTGAGCCTTACCGTCCGGATGATCTGTGCAGTACGAAGTATAACCTCTTATTTGGAAGTTGTATTTACTTGTGAGATGCGTTTCTGCCAGCAGCATTACGTCTATTTGGTTTTCATTGAGGAATTGAGTTATTTCAAGTTTGCGCCGTAACACGCCATTGACATTTCAGATGGATATTCGAAGGCAAGACATCGATTATTTAGATTGTTGGCATGTGAGCAATTTTATTAAAATGTTTTGATTTTGCATAAGGTTTTGCATAGTGGTTTTCATTAAGGACATAAATTCCAACATACCCTGTTGTAAAGTCAGCATCATGGTTTCGATGCTGTTTGGTATTTTTCCTATTGCTTGCTGAGGTGTGATTATATTTTGCTCAGGGCATTGAGCTTGTGGGATCCCCGTCTGATTGGCAAGTCCTGTTTTTAGGGCACTGGCGTATGAAACTCCCCCATTTGTGTTGAGGGGCCCAAATGAAGATCTGGGTGCTTTCGCATTTTGTGCATTCTGGGAGCGTGCATTCTTAGCTTGTTGAAACCGACTCTTTAACTCTTTATAGACTGGGCAGCCTCTGTAGTTTGCGGTATGGTTTTCTCCACAGTTAGCGCATTTCTTCGTCTTTGTGTCTTCTTTGCTTGCAGGGCACGGTTCGAAGTTGTGGAAGCCTCCACAAGCTATGCAGACTGATGGAAGCCCGCAGTTGTTTCTGGTGTGTCCGTACTCTTGGCAGTTAATGCATTGCAGCGGTCCATTTCGCTTATGCGGTTCTTCAACAGTAATCCTTCTATGCAACAGGAATTGCAGTTTGTAGATCGGGTGCACTTCATTTTTCTTCAGGGCTCTGCTTTTTGGCTCCAGTTCGACCTTAAAGAGTGGTTGCGGCTTTTTATTTCTGTTGATAATCTAAATCAATATTTGTCTTTATCAAAAAATTGGTCAGTAGCAAATTCCACCCAGAACAGATTGACCTAAAAATCTAGAAAAATCTAATTAATTCGGAAATAATTAGGCGCAGAGTGTGACGTAAAAATTAAAACAAAAAACGACCCCAAAGTGCACCAAAAATCGATTTGTTTTTTTTTTAATTCTTTCTTTTGCCATTTCTCTGTTATAAATGTTGTTAAAATGGTTTAAAATGTTATGTTCATAATCTTATGGCATACCCGCAATTAACTGCATTTTCATTTTTTGGAAATTCAGCCTCCTTAACCAAGTCCCCAATATTTTCAAATGTGTGACGTCACGGCCTCCCCATATGTTTGTATGTATGTTCTGCTGGCGCATGTATGTATGTATGTATGTCCTGCTGTCGTTTTTAAGTGTGACCGCGCAATTAAAATGAAAATACCACAGTCATAACACGTTTAAAATGCGCGGTTAAAAAATCGATTATATCGCAAATCTTTTCTTTTGGGCCTTTATCTTAAGTAAACGTTAAATTTTAAAATATCGGTAGACTTACAGAAATCCAATTAAGCTGAATTTTACAGTCGAAATTTTCCTTAAAATTACTTTTGTTTTTTAAAATGCAAAAGCCCGATAAGCAAACTATTTATTAGTTTTCAAATGTTGAGTTATCGACAAACTTTGGATTTGTAAAAAACAAAAACAATGATTCGCTCTGCTATGTACACTAGGGTGGACTTATTTTGTATGAAATTTTTAAGGTCATACTCTCAGCCTCTTATAAATTGCCTTTTAGTTCCCTTAATACATAACAGAAAGAAAAAGTTGAAAAAAAAATGGGTTTTAGGCGGTGCGCAATGGCTTTAAAGTTTATTTCGCATATTTTATGTTTATCTAGATGCCGTAGACTTCATTTTGTACTTTTACAGTAGGCCAAAAATTATCTATGTTTTGAAATTTGGTGAACTTCTCTCACAGCTCTGGGGTAGTTCAAAAAATCCCCGAAAGCTGAATATTTTTAAAAAAAGTGCATATCGTGAATTATTTTTTTAAGATATTAATGCAAAATCTTTAAAAATTATTTGGGCTAAAATCCTGTATCTACCATTAAAACTGAGAGCGCCACAAACCTCGCCGATTTGTGGGCAAAAAAATCGACAACATTTTTTGTATCAGAAAAAAAAGAAACATGCTATTTATTTATTAAAATAAATAAACTTTTGGTTCAAAGATTCGTCTCTTACCTCTATAATACCTTCCAGCAAATACAATTTGCCCTTTTAGTCTACAAATAACGAGTACGAATACAATTTGTAACGAGCTGTTTTAACTGTTGGATCGCTACGTAAACGCCGCGACTAGCTCAGAGATATTGTGTGTTCGTCCCACCAAATATTATTGCGTGACTGCCCGTGACCCAAGAAAATGCAAGATATACGATTGGGACAAATCGGAAAACTTTATTCAGTTTAGCTTTTCGCTGGAATTGGTTTCTTCGTCAGCTGGCTGTTGCGGCTCGCCCGGTCGTCGTCGTGCCTTTCTCGGCTCAAGATCAAAGCCAAGTGCCTCTGCAGTTGCTTCTAAAATGAAGATAGCGTTCCGAGAGCTTATCTTGCACCGATCTAGGACCTCAACCAGCTTCGGAGTAATAAACTCCTTTTGTTTTGATTCCTTTGGCTTTTCATACTTTCGTTTCCTTGGATGGTTGGACGGATATTTACATTCCGGTTCATAATCGGTAGAATCGCTATCGGTAATATTACCTAGCTCTTCAGATACCTGTGCAAATTCCGCCGCGTGTTTGATATCAAACACCTCATCCAAGGATTTTTCGAAAGACGATTCACGTTTCCGGTAAAGCTCTCCTCGTCGGCATCTATTCTTCTTTAGAACAAAGACTTCCTCACGAAGGCGCAATATTTGGGATCTTACGTGCTGAATTGGTCTAGCACGAATGTGCTGCCCTGACCAAGTAGCAACCAAATTTTTCGAGATGCCGTGAACGCTATCCTTCAGGGTTCGGCCCAACACCCTCGTCTCATAAAACAATGCAGACAGCACGGACCTCTTGCTGGGGAAGGTCGTTACATTGCCAGACTGTGGGCTAAGCTTGCCGATTAGAAAAATGCTTTCGTTAGCCATAATTTATTTCAAAATCGTTTGAAATCTGACAAGAAATGGAATGGAGTAAATTCCTAAATTTACACGTAGTTTTTAGCGAAACTTTAGGGCCATTGCGCACCGCCTAAACGATGAAATAAATTTTTTTGGTTTTCGCAAAAATTTTTTGGTCACAAAAACCTACAATTTAAGATGCTGAGCTCAGTTGACCTTAAAAAAGTCCACCCCAATGTACACACACACGCACGAAATATATATATAAAAAAAATGCGTATTTTACACACACAGCCATTAGATACATATATGCGTGTGTACGTTTGTGTGTGTGCATTGCAGCTGACTAAGGAATTGAGATTCGCTCAAATTCAAATTCAATATAATACTGATATCCTTTTGCTAACAGAATATTTCATTTACATTTCCACAACAGATTTAAGACATTTTGTAACCGATTTTTGTGAACTAAAATTCAAATCGCATTGATAATGTTAAAAGAACATTAAATATTCAAACCAATTGATTCTCTTGCTCTTTATTACACGTGCCTCATATTGTTTAAACAAATGCAAATGTTTAAACAATTTGATTCACTGCTTCCCCGCCCACCTGTCTTCTCTATTATTAAACCAGAACCAATAATTACCAGATGGGGTACGTGGTTAAAGGCAGCATCATTTTATGCAGATAATATAGAAGGTATAGAAGAGGTAAGATAATAAAAGGCTAAAAGATAAGCACTGTACTAACAAATATATATTTTTTTAATTTAGGTTCTTGACACGCTGAACCCAGAAGATGCCGAATCCATAAAGCTGGCAAAAGAACTGCTGAAAAATTCAACGTTACGTCGAGATTTTTATACCCTTGCAGAGGGTATTATGATTTCAGTCAGAAGTTTGCAACGCAGTGAAGGAGACGTTTCCGACCCCATAAAGTATATATATTCTTGATCAGCATCACTAGACGAGTCGATCTAGCCATGTCCGTCTGTCCGTCCGTCTGTCCGTCTGTCTGTTTCTACGCAAACTAGTCTCTCAGTTTTTAAGCTATCGGGATGAAACTTTCCCAAAAGTCTTCTTACTATTGCAGGTAGTATATAAGTCGGAACCGACCGGATCGGACAACTATATCCTATAGCTCCCATAGGAAGGATCGGAAAAAAAACGTTAAAAAATTCTAGCTTCGGTGTTTTTTGAAGTATTACCTTCTAATCTTGGGAATATTATTTTTTATATATTTCTGAATTTCGAATTAAATATTTAAAAAATCGGATCACTATATCATATAGCTGCCATAGGAACGGTCGAAAAATTAAATGGAAATTAATAGGAAAAAAATTATATCTTTGTTGATTTTTATTACATTCTCTTCTACTCTTGGATATGACTATTTTTAAATATTTCCGAATTTCGATTTTAATTTTAAAAAGATCGAAGTACTATATCATTTAGCTGCCATAGAAACGATCGAAAAATTAATGTGAAATAATAGGATATTTAACATTTTTGCGATTTGTAAATTAATAGAATGATCTGCAAGGGTATATAAGCTTCGGCTTGCCGAAGCTAGCTTCCTTTCTTGTTTTAAACTATATTTTTATTGAAACGAACTTTGGTGTTTTCGGAATTGATCTATCTTTATCCTATAAAAATATGCAAATATGCAAAATCCGAGGTCTAATAGATATAAATATGCGTGTGTAGGTTTGTGTGTGTGCATTGCAGCTAACTAAGGAATTGAGATTCGCTCAAATTCAAATTCAAGATAATACTGATATCCTTTTGCTAAAAGAATATTTCATTTACATTTCCACATTTAAGACATTTTGTAACCGATTTTTGTGAACTAAAATTCAAATCGCATTGATAATATTAAAAGAACATTAAATATTCAAACCAATTGATTCTCTTGCTCTTTATTACACGTGCCTCATATTGTTTAAACAAATTCAAATGTTTAAAAAAGAGAGAACGTTATAGTCGGGTGCCCCGACAATCAGATACCCGTTACTCAGGTAAAGGGAGTGCGAGGGAGATGGAGATAGAAACTTTGATTACGCATAACTTTTTAACGAATGGTCCGATTTGAAAAATTTCTTCTACATTTCGATAGGTATTGATAAACACAATAAAACTGCATTTTTACTTTTCCGAAATATTTAAATTTTTAAAATCGTATATAAGCGATTGTGGGCGTTAACACAAACTTGCGCTGCGTAGGAACTCCAAGAATCTTCATGCCAAATACCAATCCTCTAGCTTTTATAGCTTTTATCTCAGCGTTCATACGGACAGACAGACGGACAGACGGACAGACAGACAGACGGACAGACGGACATGGCTATATCGACTCGGCTAGTGACCCTGATCAAGAATATATATACTTTATAGGGTCGGAAACGCTTCCTTCTAGCTGTTACATACTTTTGTACGAATACAATAAATCCTTTTACTCTACGAGTAACGGGTATAACAATTTGATTCACGGCTTCCCCGTCCACCTGTCTTCCTTGCTTTGTTAATATAATTCTAATTCAAGGTGAAAAATTGATTAATAAAAAATACTGAAAACAAAAAAATAATAATAAAATGATGCGGTTAATATTGAATTGATTTTCTTGATGCCTTTCTTGACATTGCTTCATATAAATATTTGTTTCTTTTATAAGAGTTGTCTACTGTGGTAGCAAAATCGTCAAAAGTATTTGGTTTTTATTTACCTTTTCGTTACTAATAGGTAACATATATGTGCATAAAAATACCCGTGCTACATTCTTAGGTAATTAATTAATTATCAAGAAATAACATTTTTAAAAGAAGAAAACATAATTTGGCTTAAATAGCTTTAAAATTTCGTCTTTGATAAACAAAAAATACAGGGACAATTAACAAAGGGGGAAGTAGAACGAGGTAGCAAAGCCAAGATCAACAGGATTTGTTTTAAAGGACCGATAAAAGAAAATCCAGCCTAAAATTATCCTTACTTTCAAAAATGTTCTTAAACTTATAATATGAGCGTCCAATTAAAGGCGATACTATTGTTTCCTTTTTTTAAAATAACAATTGGAGACAATCATTTTTTAAACTGTGGAAAGTTGAATTTCCCATCACATATTGGATAGGTTGTAACATTTCAAAGCGAACTCACATTACAAAAAATCCCTAATATTTCTTAAATTTTTTCAATTTTTTTCATTTTTTTTAAGAAATCAAATTAATTTTTTAGATTTAAACGCTAATCGATTTGGAATTGAATTACGAACTCAACGCGGCGTGATAATCCATATTTGACAAAACAACTTTTTTTTTTACTCTTCGTTCATACGGAAAAAATCCATAAATTAATCTGGGTAAGAGCGAGACAGCTCCGAAATTGAAAAAGAGTTAAATATGGTTAACATGTAAATTTCATCAAAATCGTATCTTATCAATTTTGTTCACAAAAAATGTTGTTTAGATTAATGTTTCTGGGCTTGAATGGCAATGGATTGGGAACTCAATTACATGCTCAGCGCAGTATGACATTTTATATTTTAAAACAATATGTTTTGGACAAAGTACTAATGTTTTAAAGAAATTTAGAGTAAGGATTTGTGTCGAAAAACTAATGTGTTTGTTTCTATTTTGTCCATCTGAAAACTTATGCAAACAATCCATAAGAATTTTAGAACGATTTAAAAAAACACATAAAGCGTTTTTTTTTTTGGCTTTTTTTGTGTGTTTCCTTAAGTAGTTTGCATAGGACAAAATACTGTTGTTTTTACGGAATTTAAGGAAAAAAGTTCTGATAAAATCATTCCTCGGTTTATAGGCTAAAAATTGGGCATTTCTAAAATTTAAAATAATTAGCAAAGGTATGCTTAATTTTAAATTTTAGTTTCCGAAGGCGAAGCTGCGGGCTACCAACCCTGCTAGTATTAATAATATTTTTTGCGAGAAATCCTTTTTCTCTCAGTGCCTCTATTATCTCATTTTGGATACGTGAGTTCTGTTCCCTTATGTAAATTGGTGGGGGCTTCGGTTTCTTTTGTACATCCTGTCCAGCTTCGGATTGATTATTTTCAATTTCTGACAATAGGACGAATCTGTTGTTACTAGATGCCCCTGGTTGTTCGCTGCTTTTATTAGGGCAATTTTGTTTTGGTTTATTTCCAACCATTTTATTTTGCGGGCTTAGCTTCTGTTTGATTTGGATGTAACGATCCATGCCAGTCTGTAGACTGGCGCTGCAGAAGTTGCAGACGCATTCGAAATCGCGTTGTTGGTAACGGCGACCGTTGATGTTGTTGTTGCAGTGGCTGTGGTTGCTGAAATTAACGATTAACGGATTCATGGCTTAGTTTGACGTTAAAGTTTTTTAAAATTGACACTCTTTATATTTTAAACCCCATACTCAGAACAATTTTTGGATTTTTTTTAAGGGAGAAAAAAATAGAAGAAAACATAGCCATAAAACGTAAAAACATACAGCTGCGGTCAAAATTGTAGTAGTGTTTCCGCCCTTCGTTTTTAAAGGTTTGCTTTTGTAATTTTTCTTATACTGGTAATATTTTATTGATTATTATTGTACTATTGGACTCATTCGATAAGAAAAATTATAACGACAAACTTTAAAAAAGTGAAGGGCGGGAGCACTACTGCTATTTTGACCGCAGCTGTATGTTTTTACGGTTTATGGCTATGTTTTCTTTTAATTTTTTCCCCTTAAAAAAAAAATCTAAAAATGTTTCTGAGTATGGGGTTTGAATATTTAGGCCTGTGTTGCTCTTTGAAGAGTTCTTTCTAATTCTGTATCACGGGTTGAGAAATAAGAGATATAACTGTTTCTTTTAAGAAGAAGCTACATAGTGCGGACGTGTATGAGTCGGGCTCCGGAAATTTATCTTCTTACCAGCGTTGCAAGGCTAAACAAACCCGAAACTGTGGCACAATCCGCGGCCCAGGCGAAGACGCACCAAGCAGGCACCACGGCATCAACACAGCCGCCCGAGATCTCCAGGAAAACACGTCGGCTTGTAAGAATCATTTTGGCCACTTTTGCTTCCCACTATTTTTTTTTTGCGGCTAGGGTGCAGGAAAATTATCCGAGCGAAAACAACGTGGGAGAGAAAGCGCGAAAAACTAGAGAAGTACTGGATCAGCTGATCGAGCTTACAGGTTGACTATCGATATTTAGAACGACAAGTGTCATAGCATTCAGCTTTTAAATTTACTCGTAGCTATAAACTAGGGCGCGATAAATAACTTTTTCAAATGCCTGGAAAAGGAGGAATGATGCGAACCCCACCAAAATCTAAGGAGGAGGCTGCGATCACGCCTCAGATAGCTAAAAGAGGAAGAACCGAGTGTTCACCAGAACCAACGATGAGCGACTTGATGGAAGTTCTTAAAAACGTGGCAACGAAAAGCGATGTTGGAGAACTGAAGGAACAGCTGGGAGGGGTTTCGGAGAAAATAGAAGCTTTGCAGGCAGAAAACCACGAATTAAAAGCCGAGATCGAGCAACTGAAACGCGACAGAATCACGGACAAAAAGGAGCTTAACAGGCTGGTTGAACTAAGTCGCAGCAAAAATATAATAATAAAGGGACTTAACAAAGAGAAAGCCACAAAAACTGGAGTTCAGCAGTTACTGCGAGACAAACTGGAGATCCCACAGGTGGAGGTGCAAAGCACGCGAATAATTTACGAGAGGTCAAACAATGTTAAAAGCTGAGCTGGACTCCGCATCCAAGGTCAACGAATCCTTACGTAACAGGAAAAAACTAGCAGGAACTAAAATATTCGTCGAAAAAGATCTCAGCATTGAAAAGCAGGAACAAAAACTAGTGCTACTCCAGCTAAAACGCCATCTAGCAGCGGTTGACAACAGCATCAAAGTAATGGTCAGGGGAGATGAAATTAACATACAAGCAAGTGGATGCACTATAACCCTGAAAAAACACTAATCCACAAAAGTCAACCAGCCGATTTAAATGCGATGTATGGAAATAAGATAAGCTCAGACGACATAAGCTACACATACCTTCTTTTTAAAGCAAGACTGCCAAAAAACTAGAAAAAAACAAAAAACAGTACAGCAGCCAAAGCCCTAACCCGATAAATAAAATTAGTTTAACTATAGTAGCATACAATATAGCTGGTCTAGCAAAATCTTTTTAGTAAATTCTTCTCTTTTATAAACTCTTTTAAAATATTCATATTATTGGAAACCTTCGTAGAAAATAGTTTTCACCAGTATGAAACGTATTTCCCAAACCACAAGCTACATTGGATTCCCGCAACCAGAAGATTTGCTAGAGGGCGGGCGAGTGGAGGACAGGTTCTCGGGATAAGCAAACAGATGGTCCCTGGAGTAAACTGCAGCTTTACAACTCAACAAGGCGTAACCAGAATATCCTTGTCCTGCGCCCAACACAAACTTTCCATACTGCCCGTATACCTGAACTGCAACAACTGGAAGCAAGATTTTGAGGACCTCTACAATTGGCTACTGGACTACGATGGAAACAACGTCATGATAAAGGGCGACTTGAATGCGAGGATAGGAGAGCATCAGATCGAAACGGAGACTGGATTCTTAACGGCGAGCTTAATCAACGAGACTCGAAGAGCCTGCGACAAAACAGCGAATGGAAATGGTCTTAAGCTAATAGAACTAGGCGAAACCACAAATATGGCAATTCTAAACGGCAGAATGAGTGGTGATACGGATGGTAACTTTACTTTCGTAAGAGGTCAAGCCTGCTCCACGATAGACTATTGTGCTATAAGAGGAGCCTGGCACAATCTTATTAAACGCTTTTCGGTTTTAGAAGAAACTTTCTCAGATCATATGCCGCTATGTGTAGAAGTAGAAGTTGCGACAAACTCAGAAACGCAGCCCCAATTGAACGGGGACCATCTGCTTCCCAAGCTAAGATGGGTGGAATCAAAGGCGGAAATGTACAGAAACAGGCTGGATAGATGTCTGAGGCAAATAAGCGAAAACAACGAATGCACAATAAACGAAGTCACACGGGTCATCCAAGAATCTGCACAAGCCATGCAAAGTGAGCGGCGTCAAAACTTTAGGCAGCCATGGTTTGATAGTCAATGTGAGCGTGCACGAAAGCACGCTTTTAAACAGCTCCAGAATATTAGGAAGAACGCCAACGATGAAACCAAACTTGCCTACCAAACAGCCAATACAGCGTATAAGTCACTATGCAGAGCAAAAGAAGCGGAGTACTACCAGCGTCTGGAGATGGAAATTGGTGAAATAAGAGACTGTAAAGGATTTTGGGAAATAGCAAAGAAATTAAATGGATTGAATACCAGACAGGGAGGAATCAAGGTAACCGCATTGTCGCTTGGGGTACACTTTAAAGGACTACTTCAGCTGTCAAGCAGAACGCAGATTAACTACGCACTGCCATTTGTGGAAATAAATGAGCTCGACGAACCGATACGACTCAGCGAAGTCCAAGATGCAGTCCGAAGGAGCAAAGTAAACAAGGCCCCCGGTTTTGATCGAGTTCCGGCCGAGTTCTACAAAAACGCCTCAACGGAGCTAATTTCCCTATTAACGCTGGTGTATAATCGCATTTTTGAAGACCGTATGGCACCAGAGAGTTTCAAGCGCAACATAATTTTCCCGATCTTCAAGAAAGGTGACCCAAAAGCTGCTGCCAACTACAGAGGTATATCCTTCCTCGACAGTGTCCAAAAAATCTTTACGTCGATACTATTAGAGAGAATATCCAAGTACGTAGAGCGAAACCAAATTCTAAGCGAATACCAAGCCGGTTTTAGGAAAGGCTACTCGATAGTAGATAGATAAAAAAAAAAAAAAAAAAAAAAAAAATGTTCCTGTTTTTATTGATTTTAAAGCAGCTTTCGACACGATCGACAGGAGGGCATTATTCCTAAAGCTGAGTAACCGAGGGATCTCAACCAAAATGCTCGAAGTAATTCAAAATCTTTATTCAGAGAACCGCACGGCCGTATGGGATGGAAAAACCCTATCTGAATGGTTTGAGACAAACACGGGAGTTAAGCAAGGATGTCTGCTGATGTCATCAACGAATAAGGAGAAAAGTAAGGGTCTCCTTATTCGTTGATGACATCACAGAAGGCCTACCGGGAGGAGTCTTATTTGCAGACCATCAGATTAAAGTGCTCATGTACGCAGACGACATGGTGATGCTGGCAGACAGTCCCGAAACGCTGCAAAATATGATCAATTACACCCACGCCTACTGTACCAACTGGAATCTCCAAATTAACCTGGACAAGTCAAAAGTTATGTGCATCAAAGATCCCAGGGGACGCCTGGCCAGAGATGAAAGATGGACGTTGAATGGTACCGAAATTGAAGTAGTAAAGGAGTACAAATATCTGGGAACGGTCTTATCATCAAACATGAGCTTCAAGAAACATCTGCAACAAAAGCTAAAGGATGCCAAAGTTGCACTGAACAGTACTTGGAGTTCGTTCCTGGCAAAGCAAGAAGTCAAGAGCAGCATTAAATACAAATTATTTGAAGCCACAGCAAAAGCCATAATGTGTAATTCTGCCGAAGTCTGGGGACACACGTATTCCGAAGAAGTGGAAAAATTGCTAACTTTTTCCTTAAAAAGACTCTTTAGGTTGCCATCGAACACACCAAATTACGCAATTACGATAGAAACAGGACTAGCACCCCTCTTTTGCAGTACACTGAATCGTCACTTCAGCTACATCAGAAAAGTGATGACCCTTAACCACAGGAGGCTTCCAAAAATTGTGGCATCACACATGCTACAAAGCAAATCGCAGTGCTTTCAAGAGTGGTGTCATCTAGCAAGCAGTGTTAACGTACAATTCGACTGGGACGATCAGACCACTTGGAAGGACAGTCAACAGAACATACTCGAGGCGATAAACATCCAAGTGAGGCAACGAGCAGAAGAACAAGCAAGGCAAAGTGAGAGCCGAGAACACTACAGAACGCTTGAGTACAATCTAGGCACGAAAAACTATTTTAGCGACCACATTAAAATCTATGCTATTTCCACGATCTTCAAAGCTAGAGTCGAGATACCACGACTAAACTACGCGCCACATAGACGAGCCCAATCGGAGGAATGCACACTCTGTAACCGAAGAGAACGGGAAGACTCCTTCCACTTCATAGCAACATGCCCTATTTTACGGGAGATACGCCGATTATACTGGGAAAAAGACGAGTTAGGCTACGTGGAATTCCAAAACATACTAAATGGAGAAAATTGGCCGAATCTAATAGGCTTCCTAAGCGAGGCGCAAAGATATAGAAATCAATTCTTTGATGAATCGATATAGGAGACACCTTTGCATGTATGGGCGCTTTTCATTCGAACGATCTGGTATCTGGGGAAGACCCGGGAAGCCAGGTGTATTAGAATGGGAAGTCATCTTTATATGCACGGTGATCAGCTGACGGTTTTAAAACCATGCTGATTAAAATATTATATCTTTTTTTAATAAAGAAAAATATATATAAATGTCTTTATGTTAGAAAGTAATTTTTATATATGTATTATGTCAACCCCCAATATTTTTTTTATTAAATAAAAGATCTACTACTACTACTACTACTATAACTGTTTCTCTGGTCTACGGAGCTTCTTCTTTTTGAATCGCCGCTCATTGAGCTATTACTCGTGTAACTTCTTAGTTTTTATAATAACTTTGCACTAGCTTTATACATAGCACTAATTATAATACACTATATTGTTTACTGTTTTTAGCAATAGGTTGCCTTTATTACAATACTTCAGTATTTTTTAGATATTTGATTTTTCACTTTAATTTTTTAACATTTTTTAAAAACGAAGGAAGCCGTTTGTATATTATTCATATTAGGTTGTCAAAAAAGTCTTGCGGCATTTTCGCTAGTTGGCGCTGAAAGCGCGTAGTTCTTGTTTTATTCGTCGCATCTGGTCATAATATACCTTTTTGGAAAGCTCATTTCACGCGCTAACACGTGTTGATTGATTGTCTTTTCTTTTTAGTTGTTCGTGAGTTATAGCGTCGCAATCATGGAGCAAAATAAAGAGAAAATACGGCACAACGATGGTTTCAACGTTTTCGTTCTGGTGCAGAGGTGGTCAAAGAAGGAAGGCTTGTCGTAGAAAATTGCGATAAAACCGGCATTGTAGTAGCCGTAGCATCGGTCAAGAGCTTGGCTTAAGTCATCAAGCCGTTATAAACCATTTGAAGAAGCTTTGAGTCTCTTAAAAGCTCGATGTAGAAAAGAAAAAAATAATATAATAAAACAAGAGAGAACGCTATAGTCGGGTGCCCCGACAATCAGATACCCGTTACTCAGGTAAAGGGAGTGCGAGGGAGATGGAGATAGAAACTTTGAACACGCATAACAATTTAACGAATGGTCCGATTTGAAAAATTTCTTCTACATTTCGATAGGTATTGATAAACACAATAAAACTGCATTTTTGGACAGACAGACAGACAGACAGACAGACAGACAGACAGACAGACAGACAGACAGACAGACAGACAGACAGACAGACAGACAGACAGACAGACAGACAGACAGACAGACAGACAGACAGACAGACAGACAGACAGACAGACAGACAGACAGACAGACAGACAGACAGACAGACAGACAGACAGACAGACAGACAGACAGACAGACAGACAGACAGACAGACAGACAGACAGACAGACAGACAGACAGACAGACAGACAGACAGACAGACAGACAGACAGACAGACAGACAGACAGACAGACAGACAGACAGACAGACAGACAGACAGACAGACAGACAGACAGACAGACAGACAGACAGACAGACAGACAGACAGACAGACAGACAGACAGACAGACAGACAGACAGACAGACAGACAGACAGACAGACAGACAGACAGACAGACAGACAGACAGACAGACAGACAGACAGACAGACAGACAGACAGACAGACAGACAGACAGACAGACAGACAGACAGACAGACAGACAGACAGACAGACAGACAGACAGACAGACAGACAGACAGACAGACAGACAGACAGACAGACAGACAGACAGACAGACAGACAGACAGACAGACAGACAGACAGACAGACAGACAGACAGACAGACAGACAGACAGACAGACAGACAGACAGACAGACAGACAGACAGACAGACAGACAGACAGACAGACAGACAGACAGACAGACAGACAGACAGACAGACAGACAGACAGACAGACAGACAGACAGACAGACAGACAGACAGACAGACAGACAGACAGACAGACAGACAGACAGACAGACAGACAGACAGACAGACAGACAGACAGACAGACAGACAGACAGACAGACAGACAGACAGACAGACAGACAGACAGACAGACAGACAGACAGACAGACAGACAGACAGACAGACAGACAGACAGACAGACAGACAGACAGACAGACAGACAGACAGACAGACAGACAGACAGACAGACAGACATGACTAGATCGACTCGGCTAGTGCACGAATACAATATAAATACCGCAGGACTTTTTTGAAAACCCAATATGTATACTGCTATACTTACACCCAAAAAAACTTGGTAAAATCAACTGTTATAATTGTCAAACAGTCCCTAACCACAAAAATTGTCAATTCTACTAATTAAATAGTTACTTTCACAACAACAAATACACACAATTAGCAAAAACACACACCTATTTACTTGGTAGAATTGACAATTTTTTGTGGTTGGGGGCTGTTTGACAATTTCTTACCAAGTTCTTTTTTTTTGTGTGTACTTACTTTAACTTCACTTTTTCTTATTAAAACTTGTTTGTTACCTTGACCCACCTTATCCTCGATATAATCCAAACGAACTTTACCTTTCTCACCTTCACCCTTCCTTTACATTACTTTTACCCTAATCTATCTAATACCTCCTTAATCGCAACTTAACCCCGCACTAACCTCACCTTATTCACACCTTAACTCCACCGTTCTGGTAGCCTAAATATATCATTTCGGTTAGCTAAGCGAATGCAGAGAAAAACTCTTACTAATTATACCCTTGCAGAGGGTATTATGATTTCAGTCAGGAGTTTGCAACGCAGTGCAGGAGACGTTTCCGACCCCATGAAGTATATATATTCTTGATCAGCATCACTAGACGAGTCGATCTAGCCATGCCCGTCTGTCCGTCCGTCTGTCCGTCCGTTTCTACGCAAACTAGTCTCTCAGTTTTTAAGCTATCGGGATGAAACTTTCCCAAAAGTCTTCTTACTATTGCAGGTAGTATATAAGTCGGAACCGACCGGATCGGACAACTATATCCTATAGCTCCCATAGGAAGGATCGGAAAAAAAACGTTGAACAAATTCTAGCTTCGGTGTTTTTTGAAGTTTTACCTTCTAATCTTGGGAATATTAGTTTTTAATTCTTTCTATTTATTTTATTTCTTTCACTAGACGAGTCGATCTAGCCATGCCCGTCTGTCCGTCCGTCTGTCCGTCTGTCCGTCCGTCTGTCCGTCCGTCTGTCCGTCCGTCTGTCCGTCCGTTTCTACGCAAACTAATCTCTCAGTTTTTAAGCTATCGGGATGAAACTTTCCCAAAAGTCTTCTTACTATTGCAGGTAGTATATAAGTCGGAACCGACCGGATCGGACTACTATATCATATAGCTGCCATAGGATCGATCGGAAAATTAATGGGAATATAATAGGAAATAAATTATTGCTTCGTTGGTTTTTATTGAATTCTTTTCTACTCTGGGATATGACTCTTTTTAAATATTTCCGAATTTCGATTTTAATTTTATCAAAATCCAACTACTATATCATATAGCTGCCATAGGAACGATCGGAAATAAGAGAAATAATAGGAAATTTAAAATTTTTGCGATTTGTAAATTACGAGGAATGATCTGCAAGGGGATATAAGCTTCGCCTGGCCGAAGCTAGCTTCCTTTCTTGTTTTTTACTGTTTTTTTCAAACAGATCTAGCCCCCAAAAACCTTAAAAACTTAAAGAAGAATATATAAAACCTAATACACAAATACCTATGAAAGGCTACGGCCGAAATGGTTTAAGCGAAAAACGGATCCGCTCACAGGATCGGTAGGTAAACAAAAAAAGAAGTTCCCCAATATGTGAGCCTTTTGGAGACGAAATTTTCCAACAATTTTCCCCCTTTAGCACAATTTAAAACCAATTTTTTTTGTTCGTATGTTTTGGCTGGTACAATTTTCAGATTATCAACGTTGTGCGAATACTACCTTTTCTTAAATTGGAATGTTATTTGTGCACGCATATATTACATTTTATTTTTTTAAAGTACATAAATGCATATGTTCGTATGTATACGTATATCTCAATAGTTTCTGTAATTTCTTTACAGATTTCGAGTAGAGCCCAGAAACTAGAACTGCTGAATATTTTACGGGATACATACATACACATTTTAATTTAGAATTGCATCCTCTAGGTGATCCGTGATTTTATCCTAATGTAATCATTACATACTTATGTACATGCCAAGTTGTCGATGTGTGTGTGTCTCATTGCGTTTCTTACATTCAAATGTGGCGACTGAAAGTTTTTCCCTTGAAAACCAATCTAAAATTTTTTTTAAATCAAAACCAAATACCTTATGCATTATACGGGTTGGCTACACACTTTGACTTAGAATTGCATCTATTACAATAGATAACACGTTCTGGTATCCAAATAGTAAAATTTTGATCATGTGTTTCCAAACCAGAAAAAAAACATTGGCCGCCTCTCTTTCGCTTCAAATGACTCTCTCTCTGCTCTCTCGCTCTGCTTCTGCTGACGTTGTTTTTGTGAGAGCTGTGTTCGGAATTCGTTCGTGAGTGCTGCGAACTGCCGAAGCATACAAAAAAACAAGAGCAATAATTTTAAAGGGTGATCAATTACACTGTGTGTAATTTATCTTCTCCTGGTAATATTGTATTGATTATAATTGTACTATTAGACTAATTGGATAAGAAAAGTGACAACAACAAACTTTTAAAAACACAGGGCGGCAACACTACTACTATTTTGACCGCTGCTGTATGCTTTTATGTTTTTTGACTATGTTTTCTAAAATTTGTTTCTCCCTTAATAAAAATCCTAAAATTATTCTAAGTTGGAAAGATAAAGAGTACATCTTTTAAAAAACTTTAACATCGAATCAAATCAATTTAACTTAAAAAGAATCCTTGCGTCGGAGAACTTTTTGGAAAACGCAGTTTAACTTGGGAATTCGTAACGAATCCAAAAATATAGCATCCATCGAGGTACATTTTTGATGCTGCATAGTGTTATCTTTCATTTGCCGTTTCATCATTCAATTATCTCCACTGGTTCAAAAGTTATGATTTATTACCAAAAAAAAGTCAAAAGGCGCCACTGTGCGTCGTTTCGCCTGGAGATGATCTTCCAAGCTTCCGTATTGACGCGGTTTTGGAAACCAATAAAGGCCAGGATTTCCTCATTGGTCCTATCCGCGCTTCTTGGGCAGAGCAGCGTGGCGCTGTAGACCGCAGGGATGTCTGCTCTCGTGCGGGTCTCAAGGGGTACTTCCACGTCCGCAGCAGGGGTACGGCATTCTTTAGCCACTCATCTGCGCACTCGTTTAGGCTTCCACTAAACACGACCGGACTGCTCCACGCCGAAGTGAGCATCTCGTCCATGGCGGATTCCTGATAGTTCCTCATGGGTCAGACTGACCGTTAGGAACCTCTCCGGGAGTATGGCCACCTTGATATACACGGCTTTCTTGGCAGCCTCCGCGTATGTTGGACGGGGTCCAGTGGGCGGTGGTGCCGGGTCGTCCTTCAGCGGTTGCCGGCTGTTGGGTTTGGCGAGGCTGGGAACGTATCTTCCTGGCCTGCTCCTTTGCCTTCGCTGCCGCTCCTGCTTCTGAGGTGCTAGGTCCATCTTGCCTAGGGGCCCGTGAGGATGTCTAACTAGCCTCTTTGCCGTGCCTGGACCTTTTGTGGGTGTCTGTGGGTGGTGTACGGCTGGTGTTCAGCCGTTTGCCTGCCGGTGCTGCTTCTAACGCCGGATGCTGCTTCTAACGCCGGATGCTGCTTCGGCTCCTTTGCTTTCTTCAAGGCCTCCTCCGGCGTCATGCCCTGCATGAGGTACCTGAGGTACCCACTTGACTTTTGACCCTGGCAGACCATGCCTGTTTGGGTCATCCAGTCCTCCGGGCTGTCCTAGGGCTGAAAGGGCGTCCTGTTTCTTTTTGAGAAAATTTTGAAAATAAGAGCTGTTGGGGCCGTTGTGTTGTGTTGTGTTCTTATTAAAAATCCGCTTCGAATGAGGAATCATATGATAAAATCCAAATCTGAAACAAAAATGCCCACTTTTACCAGTTCAGAACAACTAACGCTGCTGGAGCATTGAATTTTATTTGTTCTTATCCAAACTCTATTTTAAGGTCCTGGAAACATTTAAATGGTATTAAACAGCTTGTTATAAGAAACTTAAGTTATACGACTTTTGGAAAAACCCGATAGTTTAGCGGGAAAACAGTTAAAAATAGCTAGACTCAAAAATGTGTTTTGAAATCATAAGCACATCTATAAAACATAATTGGCATGGTTACCATGGTTTTAAACTTAGGGCCAAAAACCTATTTTATAATCCTATCTTTCCCAGTTTTTGGTTTGTTTGAGAACGAAAAGTTTATATAAAACAAATAAAAACAATATTTCTGGACTTGCATTTCTGTGCGCCTGGTAGAGATGTTTTTATTTTTCTTACTTTTAATTTTTATAACCAAATGGTTAATTTTAGTTTTTGTTGATATCAAAGGCTTTATTTATTATTAAGTAAAAACACCTCTTAACGAGGTAAAAAACTAGTGACGATCGCACCTTCAACATACAAAAGTTCTTATATCAACATTTGTGACGAAAAATTATTACACTCGTCATTAAATACACTTTCTAACATTTTCTAATTCGGCCCGCCCTAGCAAACTATTCCAGCCTTTTTCCCGTCACAGGTATTTTCTATTGCAGCGTGCCGAATGAGAAAATATTAGAAAGTGTATTATGTAAAGTGTATTAATAATTTTTAAACTATTGTATTCAAACGAATTAAGTTAAAAAAACCTTTAAGTATTTCAAAATACCTTTTAAACGAGGTATAGCACATGTCTGTAGCTTTAGTAGTTCAGAAGTTACAAACTTACTACATTTAGCAATTTGCAGCGATTTTCCCGCTAAAGTAGCGGGTTTTTCCAAAAGTCGTAAAACAAAAGTTTCCTATATGGATCTGCTTAAAATAATTTAAATGATTCCATGACCGTAAAATACAGTTTGTATACGCCATATACGCCATATAGGTACCATATACAATTTTCAGGATTTTAAACCAACGTTTTGGGACAGACTGACAAACTATTTTAAATTTTCAATTTGGGAAGATGAAGAAAATCTTCTTTTGGCTATAAATTTTGAGCGGAGCGTCGGATTTTATCATATGACCCTCATTCGACGGGTATTTTCAATAGAAAAACGACTAAAACATTGCGAGGGGGCATTTATCTACACCGGCCCCAACAGCTCCAAATTTCAAAATTTTTACTTTTTCACTCATTACGATCGGACCATCACAGCAGATTTTAATTTCTTCCTGTACACATAGTAGTCGCCTTCGCACACTCTCCTGGTGCGCTTCGTCACTACATGGACTGCCGTCCATAGTGATTAAGAAGTACATGTAAACATTTGAAATAATATTTTATGAAAACTTACGATTCACGACGTCTTCTCGCGGGCTCGAACCTGGGCTGCTATGTGTCAAAGGCGAACGACCTAACAGCTGGACTGCGGAACCAATTTTTCAAGTACGGCCAAATAGCGCACTAGACTTACAAGTCTTTCGTGCCGCGCAAGAAATTGGTAATGATCAGCGTTCGCAATTTTAGAACCATTGTTCATATTCTGACCACAATCGTTCAAAGCTGAACACTTTTCAGTGACGCGTTTATAATTTTACCAAAAAGTTCGTGATTTGACCCCGCGCCGTTTATTTTCCACGGAACTAATTTTTTAAGTACGGCCAAAAGGCGCACTAGACTTACAAGTTTTTCGGGTCGGGCAAGAAATTGTTTATGAACAGCTTTCTCAATTTTAGAACCGTTGTTCATATTCTGACCAAAGCTGAACATTTTTCAGTGACGCGTTCATAATTTTATCAAAAAGTTCGTGGTTTGACCCCGCGTCGTTAATTTTTCATGATCGAAAAATAGCGAACGGATTGTTCCTAAATCATGAAAAATGTTCTTGATTTTTTTCTTTCTTTTTTTTCTGGGTGAACACTTGTGACGAAAAATTATTACACACATAATTAAATAAAATTCTAAAATTTTCTTATTCGGATCGCTGCTATAGAAAATGTTGATATCAGAACTTTTGTTTGTTGATGGTGCGATCGTCAATATTTTTTGACCTCTCTTAACGAGGTGTTTTTATTTAATATGATAAAGTCGTCCGATTTTAATAAAATTAAATACGAAATTCAGAATAGGAGGCTATCAGGGGTGTCACGGACGGACATACGTCTGTCTGTCCGTTTCTACGCAAACTAGTCTCTCAGTTTTTAAGCTATCGAGTTGAAAGATTCCCAAAAATCTTCTTTCTATTGCATGTAGTAAATACCAGCCGGAACCAGCCGGACCAGACAACTATATCCTATTGCTCCCATAGGAACAATCGGAAAAATAATGAAAAAAAATTATAGCTTTGATGTTTTTTGACATTTTACCTTAACCTCTTAGGAATAAAATTTTCTATATGATTCTGAATTTTGGATAAAATTAAAAAAAAATCGGACTACTATATCATATAGCTGCCATAGGAACGATCTGAAAAGTAATGGGAAAATAATAGTAAATAAATTATAGCTCCTTGGTTTTTTATTGTATTCTCTTCTACTCTAGGATATGACTGTTTTTTAATATTTCCGAATTAAATTTAACAAAAATCGGACGATTTTATTATATACCTGTGGAATGCGGTAGTGGAGAGACAAGGACCACTAGAAGCGGTCTCACCTTCAGATCTATTATCTTTCCCTTTCTGTACTGGATATTTATAATTTGTACTCGATACCGAGTTGCAACGTGAGTAAAAGTGGCAACGCACTGCCATACACACTCGCTGACAGAATCTCGCAGAGAACAGAACATAAGAAGCACACGGATATTTGTTAAATTAAAGTTAATAAGTCGAATAAAAATAAAAAACAGAATTAAAAGTGAAACCGTACGCAAGTAAAACGAAGCTCCAATTCAACCCCGCATTTTGAAGTTATTTTGGGAAACCACTTTGGGATTATTCTTGGCACGGACCCGCCCCAACATTTGGTCCTTCGAGCCGGATATATTTTCATCGCTTTCCACCACCTAAGTAATTTCAAAGGGTTTTTTCCCACTATCAACACATATATATTTTTTTTCCGCACAACCCCGCTCCACCGCTAAGGTCTCTATTTTGTGCGAAAATATTTATAT
>JBAMCF010000040.1:0-25804 GCA_037075285.1 Drosophila lutescens | reverse complement strand
TTTTCGTATAATTTTGAGATTAATTTTTGATCCTTCCCATGGTAGCTATATAATATAGATGTCAATTTTGATAGAATTGGTGAAATTTTGAAATGTTAATCTCAATAAGTATAGTTTTTCTATTATTTTTTGTTATTCCGACCGTTCTGTGTATAAATTCAGAAATATTTAAAAATTATATATAGTAGTAATAAATGAAGTAATTATCCCAGAGATGAAGGTAATTTTTCAAAAACACACGAGCTAGACTTTTTTTGTCTTTTTTCCCCGATCCTTCCTATAGGCAAAGATATGATGATCCGATTGGCCGACTACCTGCAATAGACAGAAGACTTTTGGAGTCATCCCGATGAAAAACTGACGAATGGACAGACGGACATGTCTAGATGGATTCGGCTATTGGTGCTGATCAAGAATATATATCCTTTATGTGGTCGGTAACCAGAATTAATATACTGCTGAGGGTATACAAATGAAGGGAATATTCATAAAACAAAGCTTCGAGCTTGAAGATCAATTCAGAGCTGTAACCAAATACCTAGACGAGGCTAGGAAACCTAACAATGCTCAGTGGCAAGGGTTTGCAAGTAGTCTAAAAAAGATCCCGAGAAGTATCCAAAAATGAGATAGTAGAGCCACTGAAAGAAAAAGGATTTCTCGCAAAAAATATTATTAATATTATTAACAAAATAAGCCGCAACCACTCTTTAAGGTCGAACTGGAGCCAGAAAACGCAATTCCTGTTGCCAAGGATAATTACTGAAGAACCGCATAAGCGTCCACAAGCTGCAAATGGATAAACTGCAAGTGTACGGACACACTAGAAACCACTTTTGCAGGCTTCGATCGGTCTGCGTAGTAGACTTCAACTCCGAACCGTGCCCTGCAGAAGACCCAAGGAACGAAGAAAGGCGCTAACTGTAGATGAAAACCATACCTGCTCCCAGATACGCTGCATTAAACCACAGCTGATGTTTTGTGGAGTTTCATACGCCAGTGCCCTAAAAACTTGCCAACCAGACGGGGATCCCACAAGCTCAATGCTCCGAGCAAAATATAATAACACCTCATCAAGCAATGGGACAAATTCCAAACAGCATCGAAACCATGGTGCTGACTCACAACAGGGTATGTCCAACTAAACAACAATGCAAAACCTTATGCAAAATCTTTAATAAATTTGCTCCACATCCCAACAATCTAAATAAATGTCTTGTCTTCGAATATCCATGTGGAGTTACCAATGGCGTTTCTCGGCACAACTTCAAGTATACTGCACAGATCATCCGGATGGCCAAGGCCGGAGAACCGGAATCAGGTAATTCATAAATCACCACTTTCACCAGAGGTTTGCAACAAATTATTTGCAGGCTACATCTATAAAATTACAAGCGGAGGCGAGTATCACGCAGCCGCCAACCGCGTTTACAATAACTGAGAGCAATTCATGGACTTCTACAATTCACTCGGAAGTCTTTTTAGCAGGAGGAGACTACAACGCCAAGCTTTTACGCACTGGGGATCAAGCCAGCTGACCCCAAAGAGGCAACTGTTAACAATGTAGGTGAGCAACAAACTCGACCCACATATTGGCCAGCTGACCCAGAAAACTTCCGGACTTAATTGACTTCGCTGTGACCAAGAACATCCCAGAAAGTTTGTAAGCGCCGAAGATGTATCGGACTTATCATCGGATCACTCGCCTGTTTTAATACCTCGCTAAATGAAAGTATTTCCCTCTGACCTGAGCCCTCTAAGACTAACTGGCTAAATTACAAAAAGTACGTAAGTTCCCATTGAATTATCACCACAGTTAAACATAGAGAACGACATCGTCTTCTGTGCTGATGCCCTAGGTGGGACTTATGTCATTTTAAAGTGACATCCGCCGGTTCGCCAGCCGCGAAATTAAGTCCCTGCTAAACGTCATAAGATCGCGCGAAATAATGTCGTCTCCAAATTTGTTATGGCGAACTTATGACGCTTTAAAGTGACAAGTTCGCGACGCGCTATGTTCGCCGGCATATGTATATATGTAAATGTAAATTATATATATTGTTAATATATGTATATATTCCTTTAAGATATACATGTATAATATGCAGATGTCTAATGTATATATATACCTATATATGCATATATATACCTATTCGAGTATTACTATAAAAGAGTAGAAGTCGATTTGCGTCATGTTCCCCCAGCCCAAACCATAAGACCTAAAATTCTGGAAAAAATTGGGGCTGAATCGTGTGTTAGAGGAGGTGTGCACTAAGAAAGGATTTTTTGAAATTCGGCTCCTAAGGACTCCCAGGACTCTCGAAAAATGCGAAATTGCGGGATTAAAACATGAACCATTCCCACAGTTTTCAACCAAACAAGTTGATATTTTTATTTTAAGCTTTATTTGTAGAAATCTTTGAAAGCCCAGAAGATGAGCCCCAACCGACTTCCGGTTGGGGCACTTAATTAATTTTTCCGCACCGATTATGCGATCGGATCCGTTTTTGGTTTATTGTATGGAGCTATGCCATACAATCAGTAAGGTATTTTTATTTTTTTTTTGGGACCCACGGTTGATTTTATATGATTTTTGTTGTAAGATTGCGGGGGTTGCAGGGACTTTTTTGGCAGCACGTTGTTTTTGGTTTTTGTATGCTTCGGCAGTTCGCAGCACTTACGAACGAATTCCGAACACAGCTCTCACAAAAACAACGTCAGCAGAAGCAGAGCGAGAGAGTAGAGAGCAGAGAGAGAGTCATTTTAAGCGAAAGAGATGTTTTTTTCTGGTTTGGAAACACCTGATCAAAATTTTACTATTGGATACTAGAACGTATTACCTAATTGACGCAATTGTAAGTCAAAGTGTGTAGCCAACCCGTAAAAAGCATAAGAAATTTTCGTTTTGATTTAAAAAAAAATTAGATTGGTTTTCAAGGGAAAAACTTTCAGTCGTCACATTTGAATGTAAGAAACGCAATGACACACACACATCGACAAATTGGCATGTACATAAGTATGTAATGATTAAATTAGGATAAAATAACGGATCACCTAATGGATGCAATTCTAAATCAAAATGTGTATGTATTCCGTAAAATATTAAGGAGTTTTAGTTTCTGGGCTCTACTCGAAATCTGTAAAAAAAATTACAGAAACTATTGAGATATACGTATACATACGCACATATGCATTTTTGTACTTTAAAACAATAGAATGCGTGCAATAATATTTGCGTACACAAATAACATTCCAATTTAAGAAAAGATAGTATTCGCACAACGTTGATAATCTGGAAATTGTACTAGCCAAAACATACCCACAAAAATTAAAAAAAGTTGGTTTTAAATTGTGTTAAAGGCGGGGGAAATTGTTGGAAAATTTCGTCTCCAAAAGGCTCACACGTCATATTACATCCACAGTTTTCACTAAAAAGAGTTGGAGCTTTATGTGCGTTTTTTTTTTAATTTTCCTTATTTCCGAAAATATTTAACTGCAGCTGTTGATCCCCAGCCGACATTGGGCCACTTCCTTTTTTGTTTACCTACCGATCCTGCGGGCGGATCCGTTTTTCGCTTAAACTATTTTGTCCGTAGCCTTTCATAGGTGTGTGTTATCGAGTATTACTATAAAAGAGTAGAAGTCGATTTGCGTCATGTTCCCCCACATGACCTAAAATTCTGGAAAAAATTGGGGCTGAATCGTGTGTTAGAGGAGGTGTGCACTAAGAAAGGATTTTTTGAAATTCGGCTCCTAAGGACTCCCAGGACTCTCGAAAAATGCGAAATTGTGGGATTAAAACATGAACCATTCCCAAAGTTTTTTTTGGTTTAGAAACACCTGATCAAAATTGTACTATTTGGATACCAGAACGGATTATCTCTTCTCTAAAGATTATAAAATGAAAGACCGATTTTTAAGGGGATACGACCACAGCCCAAACCTTAAGAGCTACAGCAGCCAAATTTTTGCACAGTATTCCATTGGGGGCGTAGGCGCCCACTAAGATCTGACATGTCCCCCCAGTGGCCCCAAACAGCTCCAACATCCATATTTAGAGCAAAAAAGTATTAGATGTACTCAAGCTTAACTTCTAAAGGGGTTGGAATTTCGAAATTTGGATTTTGCAGAATTTTAGGTCTTGAAAAGGCCTAATTAAAAATCTAAAAGAAATTTCGATATCCCCCATAATTTGGGGGCTACATTTAAAATTAACTTTTCGATTTTAAAAATCTAAACCGCTGCTCCGATCAAGATGATTTTTGGATCATTAGTTATTCTATGGCCCAAATGCTTAAGTTTTATTTTTCAAGTTTTTAACATTTTTTTAAGTATTTTTAACGAATTTATATAGATTTTCTAAGTTATTGCGTTGCATTTTGTGGGAGCCTGCCGAGAGAGCGAAACCCAGAGAGCGGATGCCAAGAGAGCGACGGCCGAGAGAGCAACACCCAAGGAAACTGACGAGGGGGAGGGGTAGTGCTGTGTGGAATGGGGCAATTTAAGTTAAAATTTGTTTTGGATTTTAAAAACTTAAGCTGCTGTTCCGATCAATATGATTTTCGATCAATAGTCAGTCCTGTGGATCAAATGCTTAGGTTTTATTTTTAAAAAAATATTTTTCATTTTGTAGCAGAAGTAAGAGCCTTATTTTATTTCCACCAAGGAAGAAAATAAAAAATTACTACAAATTCTGTAAGTAAAGACAAAATGTTTCCAAGTTAATTATTAATCTTAAGATTCGAACTTTTGACCAAATACGCATGTACATTTGTATATTTGGATATGTTTTGATTTGCTTATATTTACAATACATGTACAATACAATACATACACACAATTTGTGTGTATGTTTCTACTTGAAAGTAGAAAATGTGCTTAAATACAAATAAAATCATTAATTTCCTTTCAGCCAATGCAAAATTTGTCGAGCTTAAAATTAATAATTATCAATCAAATGTGGAATCGGAAAATAATAAGTTACTTCGCTATTTTTGTATGAGATGCCAATCTTTTCGTGTGTGTACAAATGTTTTCGTTTCATTCAAAACAACAAATTTGAAACAATTTACAAACAAGTGTACATTTGTACGCAAATTAAAATTGCATTGATAGTATTGTAACTGATACAAATTCAATACTTTTACATAGATCACATTCATTTATTATATAGCTCTGCCAGTAGCCTTCTGATTCTCGCTCCTGAAGGATCTTCTAAAAAGGGTTTTACACAAAGGTTTTCAAAAAACGCGCTAATAAGAAAACATAAAGTCCTGACCACCGTACTCCAAACTAATTTTAAGCGAACGAAGTCGCTCCGGGTATAGCTAGTAGAATATATATTTACATTTAAATATATGTATATATACTCTATTTATACATATATATACACATATAAATAGTGTGTATATATGTAAATGTAAATATATATTGTTAATATATGTATATATTCCTTTAAGATATACATGTATAATATGCAGATGTCTAATGTATATATATACCTATATATGCATATATATACCTATCGAGTATTACTATAAAAGAGTAGAAGTCGATTTGCGTCATGTTCCCCCAGCCCAAACCATAAGACCTAAAATTCTGGAAAAAATTGGGGCTGAATCGTGTGTTAGAGGAGGTGTGCACTAAGAAAGGATTTTTAGAAATTCGGCTCGTAAGGACTCCCAGGACTCTCGAAAAATGCGAAATTGCGGGATTAAAACATGAACCATTCCCACAGTTTTCAACCAAACAAGTTGATATTTTTATTTTAAGCTTTATTTGTAGAAATCTTTGAAAGCCCAGAAGATGAGCCCCAACCGACTTCCGGTTGGGGCACTTAATTAATTTTTCCGCACCGATTATGCGATCGGATCCGTTTTTGGTTTATTGTATGGAGCTATGCCATACAATCAGTAAGGTATTTTTATTTTTTTTTTGGGACCCACGGTTGATTTTATATGATTTTTGTTGTAAGATTGCGGGGGTTGCAGGGACTTTTTTGGCAGCACGTTGTTTTTGGTTTTTGTATGCTTCGGCAGTTCGCAGCACTTACAAACGAATTCCGAACACTGCTCTCACAAAAACAACGCCAGCAGAAGCAGAGCGAGAGAGTAGAGAGCAGAGAGAGAGTCATTTTAAGCGAAAGAGATGTTTTTTTCTGGTTTGGAAACACCTGATCAAAATTTTACTATTGGATACTAGAACGTATTACCTAATTGACGCAATTGTAAGTCAAAGTGTGTAGCCAACCCGTAAAAAGCATAAGGAATTTTCGTTTTGATTTAAAAAAAAATTAGATTGGTTTTCAAGGGAAAAACTTTCAGTCGTCACATTTGAATGTAAGAAACGCAATGACACACACACATCGACCAATTGGCATGTACATAAGTATGTAATGATTAAATTAGGATAAAATAACGGATCACCTAATGGATGCAATTCTAAATCAAAATGTGTATGTATCCCGTAAAATATTAAGGAGTTTTAGTTTCTGGGCTCTACTCGAAATCTGTAAAAAAAATTACAGAAACTATTGAGATATACGTATACATACGCACATATGCATTTTTGTACTTTAAAACAATAGAATGCGTGCAATAATATTTGCGTGCACAAATAACACTCCAATTTAAGAAAAGATAGTATTCGCACAACGTTGATAATCTGGAAATTGTACCAGCCAAAACATACCCACAAAAATTAAAAAAAGTTGGTTTTAAATTGTGTTAAAGGCGGGGGAAATTGTTGGAAAATTTCGTCTCCAAAAGGCTCACACGTCATATTACATCCACAGTTTTCACTAAAAAGAGTTGGAGCTTTATGTGCGTTTTTTTTTTAATTTTCCTTATTTCCGAAAATATTTAACTGCAGCTGTTGATCCCCAGCCGACATTGGGCCACTTCCTTTTTTGTTTACCTACCGATCCTGCGGGCGGATCCGTTTTTCGCTTAAACTATTTTGTCCGTAGCCTTTCATAGGTGTGTGTTATCGAGTATTACTATAAAAGAGTAGAAGTCGATTTGCGTCATGTTCCCCCACATGACCTAAAATTCTGGAAAAATTGGGGCTGAATCGTGTGTTAGAGGAGGTGTGCACTAAGAAAGGATTTTTTGAAATTCGGCTCCTAAGGACTCCCAGGACTCTCGAAAAATGCGAAATTGTGGGATTAAAACATGAACCATTCCCAAAGTTTTTTTTGGTTTAGAAACACCTGATCAAAATTGTACTATTTGGATACCAGAACGGATTATCTCTTCTCTAAAGATTATAAAATGAAAGACCGATTTTTAAGGGGATACGACCACAGCCCAAACCTTAAGAGCTACAGCAGCCAAATTTTTGCACAGTATTCCATTGGGGGCGTAGGCGCCCACTAAGATCTGACATGTCCCCCCAGTGGCCCCAAACAGCTCCAACATCCATATTTAGAGCAAAAAAGTATTAGATGTACTCAAGCTTAACTTCTAAAGGGGTTGGAATTTCGAAATTTGGATTTTGCAGAATTTTAGGTCTTGAAAAGGCCTAATTAAAAATCTAAAAGAAATTTCGATATCCCCCATAATTTGGGGGCTACATTTAAAATTAACTTTTCGATTTTAAAAATCTAAACCGCTGCTCCGATCAAGATGATTTTTGGATCATTAGTTATTCTGTGGCCCAAATGCTTAAGTTTTATTTTTCAAGTTTTTAACATTTTTTTAAGTATTTTTAACGCATTTATATAGATTTTCTAAGTTATTGCGTTGCATTTTGTGGGAGCCTGCCGAGAGAGCGAAACCCAGAGAGCGGATGCCAAGAGAGCGACGGCCGAGAGAGCAACACCCAAGGAAACTGACGAGGGGGAGGGGTAGTGCTGTGTGGAATGGGGCAATTTAAGTTAAAATTTGTTTTGGATTTTAAAAACTTAAGCTGCTGTTCCGATCAATATGATTTTCGATCAATAGTCAGTCCTGTGGATCAAATGCTTAGGTTTTATTTTTAAAAAAATATTTTTCATTTTGTAGCAGAAGTAAGAGCCTTATTTTATTTCCACCAAGGAAGAAAATAAAAAATTACTACAAATTCTGTAAGTAAAGACAAAATGTTTCCAAGTTAATTATTAATCTTAAGATTCGAACTTTTGACCAAATACGCATGTACATTTGTATATTTGGATATGTTTTGATTTGCTTATATTTACAATACATGTACAATACAATACATACACACAATTTGTGTGTATGTTTCTACTTGAAAGTAGAAAATGTGCTTAAATACAAATAAAATCATTAATTTCCTTTCAGCCAATGCAAAATTTGTCGAGCTTAAAATTAATAATTATCAATCAAATGTGGAATCGGAAAATAATAAGTTACTTCGCTATTTTTGAATGAGATGCCAATCTTTTCGTGTGTGTACAAATGTTTTCGTTTCATTCAAAACAACAAATTTGAAACAATTTACAAACAAGTGTACATTTGTACGCAAAATAAAATTGCATTGATAGTATTGTAACTGATACAAATTCAATACTTTTACATAGATCACATTCATTTATTATATAGCTCTGCCAGTAGCCTTCTGATTCTCGCTCCTGAAGGATCTTCTAAAAAGGGTTTTACACAAAGGTTTTCAAAAAACGCGCTAATAAGAAAACATAAAGTCCTGACCACCGTACTCCAAACTAATTTTAAGCGAACGAAGTCGCTCCGGGTATAGCTAGTATACCTATATATGTATATATATACCTACATATACATTTATATATATACCTACATATATATGTTTGGTATACTCATTTTAATACGACATTATTTCGCGCGAACTTATGTCGTTTGACAGTGACATAATTTCGCGGTGGGCGAAATTATGTCGTTTTTTCCTCGGCGGACTTATGTCACTTTAAAACGACATAAGTTCGCCATAAGTAGTTTTTAAACGTCATAATTTCGCCCGAACTTATGTCGTTTAGCAGCGTCATAATTCCGCGGCTGGCGAAATTATGTCGTTTTTTCTTCGGCGGACTTATGTCACTTTAAAACGACATAAGTTCGCCACAAGTAATTTTTAAACGACACAATTTCGCGCGATCCTATGACGTTTAGCAGCGACATAATTTCGCCAGAAAAAAACGACATAAGTTCGCGGACCAAATGTACTGCGCGGAATTATGTCCGCGGAATTATGACGCTATGCCCTCGGGTACTTGGGCCCGCAGTAACGAAGACAGAGCCGAAACATTTGCTTTGCACCTACGAAATGTTTTTCAGCCAAACGCCGCCACAAACTCTTTTCAACTACCGCCGCTTAGCTCTGAAATTGCAATTAACCCGATTTTGTTTCAAGCTGAAATTTTTAATGTCATTAGGAAGCAACTAAAACCGAAAAAGGCCCCAGGGGGCGACCTAATAACCGGGAATATCGGGAATATTGTAGTGCGATATTCCTCGACGTATCTCAGGCGTTCGACCTAGTGTGGCTTGAAGGCCTTTTCCATAAAATCATAACATTACTGCCAGAAAACACTCATTAGTTACTTAAGTCGTACCACTACCACAGAGTCTTCGAGGTGACATGCAATACGACGACATCCAAAGAGTATAACATTGAAGCCGGAGTCCCACAAGGTAGCGCACTGGGCCCTACCCTGTTTGTCCTATATACAGCAGACATCCCTACGAACAAAAGGCTGACGACGTCCACATTGGCTGACGACACCGCAATCCTGAGCCGCTCGAGATGGGGTAACGACTTAATTCCTCCGACATAATTCCTCCGTTTTTAAACGACACAATTTCGCGCGAACTTATGTCGTTTGGCAGCGACATAATTTCTCGGCTCGAGAAATTATGTCGTTTTTTCCTCGGAGGACTTATGTCACTTTTAAACGTCATAAGTTCTCCACAAGTAATTTTTAAACGACACAATTTCGCGCGATCTTATGACGTTTAGCAGCGACATAATTTCTCCAGAACAAAACGACATAATGCCGCTCGAGATGCCCAACTAGAGCAACAGCTCAACTGGCTGATCATTTGGTGGTAGTTGAGAAGTGGCTATCAGACTGGCGAATTAATTAATTAATGAATTAATGAACAAAAGTGTAAACATATAAAGTTTACCCTTAAGAGACAATCGTGCCCCCCGCTAACTTTGAATAGTACGCAGATCCCCCAGGCCAGCGATGTAACATATCTCGGCGTCCACCTCGACAGACGCCTAACCTGGAGGAGGCAAGTACATCTCAGACTTAAAGCTAGCAGCCTACACTGGATTATAAATTCTTGATCCCCCCTGTGTCTGAACCTTAAAGTTCTTCTCTACAACTCCACCCTTAAGCCCATTTGGATTTACGGCTCCCAGCTCTGGGGGAACGCGAGCAACAGCAACGTTGACATCATACAGCGCTCACAATCAAAAATCCAGCGAACAATCACTGGGGCACCATGGTTTGTTGGGAACGAAAACATCCACAGGGATCTGGGTAACCACCGGTCAAAGATGAAATATCAAAGCAGAAAGTGGCCTACCACAATAAGCTTACACTGCAGCCTAATAATCTCGCAAGGAACCTAACACGGGTTTCGAACAGAACTCGTCTGCATCGAAACGATCTACCAGCCCAGCAATAAATATTAGGGCCCGTTAGTCTAAATTCAGTCTACATGACTGTAATTAAGTTATATTCTTAAGATTTTATATACTTAAATAAAATATAATGTAATGTAAAATATAACCAATGTAACTGAGAGAAACTTGTCATTTCGAATAAAGAATTGAGAGAAAGAAGTGTGACCTTCTAAGACTGTTTAAGGGTTTCAACAGCGTGGCTAGGTGGGAACCCACCTTAGCCGAGTGTGGCACAATTTTTGTTGCAAGATAGAGTTGTGCAGAGTAGTAGAGTGTTCAGGATTCATTCTTTCGAGAACCTTCGAACGGGCAACGTGTGTAAATTGCGACTCGCTACGCATCTTAGAAAGACCCAAGTGAAAACAAAGTGATGGCGGAAAAACAAACTCGAGAAGCGGCCAAGAGACCCCTGTCTCCGACATCAGAAGTGGGATCCCCATCGCCACAACAACATTGAATACTGTGCAAGCAACATCGACTGCAGCCTCGCAAAATATTTCGGTGACATTGCCTATGTTTATGGCGCTTAGCAAATCGCTGCTTGGAAACTTTTCGCAATGGCTGTCGCAAATTTGCTTCGCTGGAATGTCGTGGCTGGAATTTAAGGATTTGTTTTTACACCGCTATGAAGGCATCGAGCCACCGTCTGCCGTATTGCTCAACATTCTCAACGGCCGGCCGAGTGCAAACGAGTCCTTGTCAGTATATGGCAGCAGGCTGGTGACGCCACTGCTGACGAAGTGGAAAGGAATGAGCCAAGAGGAGATAGCTGTTTCTTTGGTGTTGGCCCACACGTCCCAAATCGAGCTCAGGCTGCAAAGTTCCGTTTTCACTACAAACATAAAAACTCGGAATGAACTGCAGCACCTCTTTAAGGCGTTTGCGTTCAACAAAGTGAGCGACTACTCAGGATTGGATCAAGGATCGGACAGGAAGAAGTTTAAGACGCAGGCGCAAATCAAATGTCATTATTGCGGCAAGATGGGACATAAAGCGTTTGAGTGCCGCAAGAAGAAGGGAGAAGAGAGAAACGACGCAAAACCAAATCATCATACTGGCAAACCTTTGGCTGGACGAGAGCGAGCAGCAGTTACCCACCGGGAAAATTCCTCTGGAAAATAACATATTTTCATCAGGTTTCTCCATATAAGCGGAAGGGACTAAACCTCATTCACCCCTTACATTTCTTCCATCTCTGGTTTCAAAATACACGGGGGTGACACAAAAAGTAAGGGGGAAATGAGGTTTCTATCTGGATTTCTGGCAGAAGAATGCAGGACAAAATCCACTGGTTTTTCGACTTCCCGCATTATAGATTTTCCACACGTGCTCAGTTATGGTTTTCCTCTATTTGCAATATCTGCTTTTCCACACCCTCCCAGTTTTGGTTTTCCAATACTTTGCAGTATCTGATTTCCCACAATAAAAAATAACTTTTTTTCATGTAATATTTGTATATGTATTTATTAATAATATTTACAATTGTTAATGCCTGAAGCATTCCCGGTTTTTGCTTGGCCGAATGCAGGTCTTAGGTATCCATGTCTTGTAAGCCCATCTTCTGAAAATATCAAAAATAATTAAGATATGAATTTAAGACCAGGAATAATAATAAGAGTAATTACCATTATTACATCTCCATACAAAATTAAGGGATCTCTCCAGAAATGATGCCTAGTTTGCCATGGCCGTTCATTTACCCTCTGATCAGATGTTTAATTTGGTGTTAATTTCGTTGTAAGTTGGGGTCACACCTGTTACGATCTGAGGATAAATTATTTTATTTCACAGAAAATGTTTAAAAATATAAAAAACAATAATATTTTTCTTTGTAATTTTATTCGTCTTACCACAAAAATTGTGAGTAAAATAAATTAAAATCATCAATAAATATTATGATTATAGTATTTAGTTTAATTTATTTGATTAAAAATTATTAATATTTTTTCTACGAATTTTAAAATTACTAAAAATTAAAGATAAATGTGAGAACAAGATTTTTTTTTGTGTAAATCATAGGACTTTTAAATATTTTAATTTGGTGATTTTTTGTTAAAAAATATTATAATCGTAGTGCCACAGAAATCACACAGCGCATAAGTGGCCTGATGCTACTCAGAAACCCACCCCCATTTAACGCTCAGAAATTATCTATCCCCACACCGCCGCCTGCAAAAAGGAACAGGATTTCAAGAACACAAAAACCAACTACTCTCTTTCCTGCTGGGTACTTGCATCAAGTGTGGCAAGCCTGGTCACATTGCATCTATATGTACGAAGGGAACGACATCTTTAACAACGAGAAGCGAGTCGACATGTGTGCAGTGTTGGACCCAACTGGTATTATGAAGCAAATGGGTGAGAGTTTTATCTTCTTCTTCGATTCGGGTGCTGAACGCTCTTTGGTCAAGGAGAAGCTTTGCAACAAGCTGGCTGGAAAAAGGAGTTATAATACGGTAGAGCTAAGAGGAATAGGTGACAACATTGTTCAAAGCAACTTACAAGTGTTGGCAACTGTAAATATTTCCGAATTTAATGTAGAAGTACTATTGCATGTAGTAATGAATAATTACCTTAAGTACGATATTATAATTGGTCGAGAAGTATTGCAGCTAGGTTTTGGTGTCTTGATTGATGCTAACAAATTATCAATGTATATGAATCAAATTGTCAATGTAGTCAATAATGAAACTTCGATAAGTATCTTAGCTGATAATGATAAGATAATATTAAGAAATATATTAAATGAATTCTCAGATCGATTTAGACCTGGCATGCCACACAGGCGTATAACTACAGGAGAATTAAAAATTCGTCTAATTGATGAACATAAGACTGTACAAAGACGTCCGTATAGACTAGTGTAGAAGAAAAACTAATAGTCAGGGACGAAATTCAACAAAGCAATGTCATCCGCCAAAGTAGCTCTCCATTCGCTAGTCCTATGCTTTTATTTTCGCGCATTGATTTTCGCGAATTAAATGCGAATACGGTGTCTGATAAATATCCATTGCCATTAATATCAGATCAGATAGATAGATTACGTGGTAGTAAATACTTTAGCAGTTTGGACATGGCCAGCGGAATTTATCAGATACCGATTCACACTGATTCCATCGAGAAGACAGCTTTTGTGACTCCAGAAGGCCAGTATGAGTTCCTTGCTATGCCATTACGCTTCGTCAGTATTTCAAAGAGCGATTGCACGAGCCTTAGGTGACTTGGCATGCTCGTATGCAATTGTCTATATTGATGATGTGTTAATAGTTGCAAACTCCAAAGAAGAAGCTTTTACAAGATTGAAAGTTCTGCTTAAAGCCTTGTCAGATGCCGGGCTTTCATTCAATATAAAGAGGTGCATATTCTTCAAGACAGGAATAGAGTATGTCGGGTTTTATATTAAAGATGGCGAAATTAAACCTAATCCTAGAAAAATAGAAGCTCTGTCCGCATTAAGTCAACCAGTTACTGCCACGCAGTTAAGACAATTTATAGGTTTGGCTTCATATTTCAAACAGTTTGTTCCACGATTCTCTGACCAGATAAAACCATTGTATCAATTAACTTCTAAGGAAAATGGATTTGCTTGGAAGGAGAATCAAGAACAAATACGTATAAAGATTATTGTCGTGTTGACAAGTGACCCGATGCTGACCATATTTAACCCTGAGCTTCCGACCGAATTGCATACAGACGCCAGCGCGGATGGCTACAGTGCAATGCTCCTTCACAGGATTGACCGCACATGTAGGGTGATCCAGTATTTCAGCAAGTGTACATCGGCTTCAGAATCAAAATATCATTCATATGAACTAGAGACTTTAGCCGTGTATTATGCTGTCAAACATTTTCGACATTATCTGCATGGTAGAAAGTTCGTCGTCCATACTGACTGCAATTAAAAGAGAGTCGCACAAAGGCTGAATTGACACCACGAGTACACCGATGGTGGGCGTTCTTGCAGGCATTCGATTTTAGCGTAGGATATAGAAAGGGAACTCAAATTGTTGTATCGCAAAATTCAGAGAAGCGGCAAGACTCGTTGCTTACCAGTGATTCCGAGAGCTTTTAGGTGGTCGGTCATTTATCATGTTCACGAGGCTATAATGCATCTTGGATGGCAGAAAACTCTAAACATGGTCTATGAACAATATTAGTTTGAAAGTACGTCGAAGTACGTCAGAAAGTTTGTGGAAAACTGAATAACTTGTAAGCTCTCCAAACCCTCAACAGGCAAAGTACAAATAAAACTGCACCCCATTCCCAATGTAGAAATTTCCTGGCATACCGTACATATTGATATTAGTGGGAAGCTGAGCGTCAAAAAATGACTTAAAGGAGTATATCACAGTACAAATAGACTCATTCACCAAGTATGTTTAACTATCACACACTGAATTTGGATTCGGAAAATTGTATCAACGCAGTAAAGGCAGTTATATCACTTTTTGGGGTTCCTAGCCGTATCATTGCAGATCAAGGTAGGAGCTTTGCCAGTGGTGGATTCCGTGATTTTTGTTCATCAAATACAATTCACTTACATTTAATTGCAACAGGGGCAAGCAGAGCAAACGGCCAAGTTGAGCGCGTGATGAGCACGTTGAAAGGAATGTTGACAGCAGTTGAGACAAGCGAACGCTCTTGGCAGGATGCATTGATGGACATCCAATTAGCTATGAATTGTACTAGTAATCGGGTGACTAATTTCAGCCCCTTAGACTTACTAACAGGAAAGCAGGCAAGACCTTTGGGCATGTTACCCATAATATCTGAACCTGAGATAGATTATAAGGAAGCTAGAATATGGATAAAAATGCAAAATATGACAAGAGTAGAGTGGATCAAAATAAGGAAAAAGTTGTGAAACATGGGATTGGCGATCATGTCTTGCTAAGAAGTGAGGAACGGCATCAAACGAAATTGGATCCCAAGTTCAAGGGACCGTTTGTTGTAACAGAATTGCTGGAAGGTGATCGTTACCTGTTGAAATCATTGACAAGTAAAAGAACATACAAGTATCCGCATGAGAGCTTGCGAAAACTACCAGATAATCGAGTTGCATCTGAGTTGCTCAAAGAGAGTGATGGCGTTGAAATGGACGCAGAAGATGAGTTTAGATCTGTCACCTAAGAGGGGTGCATAGGACATCACACACAGAGGATAAGTTTGATCCAATGAGAGATTGTGGCACTAAAGGTGCATATCGTCGCAAGTGGCGGCAAGAGCCTGTACAGTGTTGTGATAAATTGTAAGTCAAATGGTCGGGTTTGCGCAGAAAAGTACAAGCTACTAATAAGAAAGAGTTATCCTGCCAAACTGTCATTTGAAGACACAAGAAGTGTATTGAGGGATTACAAAAAAAACAAGAAAGGAAGCTAGCTTCGGCCAGCCGAAGCTTATATATCCTTGCAGATAAAAGAAATACCTTTTTAAGTTGTCAGAACCTTTTTAATTGTTTGATTATTCGTATGGGAGCCTTAAGATATAGTGGTCCGATCCGGCTCGCTCCGACATATGTACTACCTGCAATAGAAAGAAGACTTTTGGGAAAGTTTCATTGCGATAGCTTTAAAACTGAGAGACTAGTTCGCATAGAAACGGACAGACGGACATGGCTAGATGGACTTGGCTATTGGTGCTGATCAAGAATATATATACTTTATGTGGTCGGAAACGTCTCCTTCACTGCGTTACAATATCTGACTGAAATTATAATACCCTCTGCAAGGGTATAAAAAGTCATGATTTAAGCTAATGAGTAACTTCAAATTTGTTTCAGATTAGCAAAATGTGATGCCAATCCAATGCTAAGCCATGCACACGAGGACGTGTGGTAGTCAGGATAGCCGTGTCGAGAGAATTAATAATAATAGAAATAAATGTAAAATATAACCAATGAAACTAAGAGAAACTTGTCATTTCGGACAAAGAATTGGGAGAAAGAAGAGTGACCTTCTAAGACCGTTTAAGGGTTTCGCGTGGCTAGGTGGGAACCCACCTTAGCCGAGTGAGGCGCAATTGTTGTTGCAAGATATAGTTGTGCAGAGTAGTAGAGTGTTCAGGATTCATTCTTTCGAGAACCTTCGAACGGGCAACGTGTGTAAATTGCGACTCGCTACGCATCTTAGAAAGGCCCAAGTGAAAGTGATGGCGGAAAAACCAACTCGAGAAGCGGCCAAGAGCCCCTGTCTCCGACACATATATATTAAAAAAAAAAGGTATAAAAATTGCACTAGCTTACAGCCAAAATAAACCAAGAAGGCTAATGGTAGTTTCTGGTAGAGTAGGACCCCTAGATCTAAAAACTAAAAGCATATTCTACCTACCGGAGGGGATTATACCAATGTTTGTGCATACCAGAATGTAAACACACAGACGGGTCTACCGAGGAACAGTGATAGTTCGCACTGTCGGCACGGAGACGCTTTGGAGTTACGAGGCCTTTTCCCGGAGGTCAGAAAGTAAGACCGCGGAGTTATAAGATGTGAAGTTGGTACATGCTTTTATACTAATTGGAGATGCGGAAGCTTAGTCGAAGCTGTAGAATATGCTGATCAGTACTTATTACCAGCAGTGGGTGCACCTGGGCGCCTGTTACTGTTACCAATTTGGATACTGCTTGATTTCAATAAACGTCAATACACTCTTTAAGGCTGGAATTTCAGTTGATGCATCGGCTGAATTTTACAGTGCGGCTAAGGTATCGTGGTATAGTTTTCTTCTGATGAGAAGACCAAGGATTGGACAAGGACTAATTATACAAATAAGTCGTGGAATCGGGGCCAATCTAGATATTCGCTATTAAATTCAGGAATCTTGATTGGTGGGAGCGATAGATTTAGACTCATTTGAGCTTCGTTTTCTCGAAGTAAGGTCATTTCATATTCTTCGTATAGTGTCCTGAATCGACCTATTTCTGCTTCGGCGGCGGCCACTGCTCCAGGTATACTGTCGATTTCATCATGGGCCTCTCTCAATATTTCCCATTGGAGCTCCAGATGTCGTTGTAGCGCTGGGGTGATTGTTTGCGCCGTTGACGCCAGAATTAAAGTTGCATCGTCTCTGTAGTTGTCGGATAGCAAAATCCATCGATGAGTCTGTGTGTTGCTCTGTGTTCGCCGCGGAGCTTTCTGAGTGGGATGTTGTCTTTAAATATTTGCTGATATTTTTCTACCAGCTCCTTTAATGCCGCTAATCTTGAGGCATACTCCTCTCCGGTAGGTAATGCCGCTTTCTCGACCTCTTCGTCTAGGTCACAAAACTGCTGCCAGAGATCTTTCAACTGGCTTAGCCGACCGGCATAATAGCCGTCTCGTTTACGTCGTTCGGTCGAACCTTGCTATAATTCTTTATGACCTGTTGGATTTGCCACTGTACCTCATTTTGATCGTCAAGAAGACAATTGTGTAAATCGACTCTGTTTTGACTTGTTTCCTCTATGAATGAGATCGACATAATGTTTGTAGTCACAACTCGTGTTTTGGAGATGACGAATCCTGTGAAGCTGTGATGCTCGGAATTCTAAGAAGCTGGATAGGCCGGATGGGGTGATTGACCCTGTGGAGCTAGATGAAACTGTGTATCCTGTGAAGCAGGATGAGCTATGCTGTCCTGTGAAGCTGGATAATCTGCGGTTCCCAAATTGGGTGGTCGATCGTGTGACGCTGGATAAAGCTGCGTATCCGGTGGAGCTGGAGGAGCTGTGTATTCTGAATGTGCTGACCGCTTGGCAGGTCTTGACTCTGTAGAATATGATGATCAGTATATGTTACCAGTCGTGGGTACAACTGGGCGCCTGGTACTGTTACCAATTTGGATACTGCTTGATTTGGAATAGCACTTAGTTTGGCTATCCCACGATAGTTCATAATATCAGACTTGCTGCCCTTCTTATGAAGTGGAATAATAAAGGACTCCTTCCAAACAGTCGGAAAGGTGTAGAGATGGATAGATTTTTGGAAAATCATGGTTAATGGAACCGAAAGTGGATCTGCGCAATATTTTAGAACGGAGCTGGGCTACATATCGGGACCTGGAGAATAAGACAGCTTTATATATACGCTGATATGTTGTTCAAGTGAAAAGAAGGTGGAAACAATTTGGACTTACGCTTTGAGTTAACAAAAGAGTAAAATAGCTTGGGATTGCTGCGGAATTCATTTTTGCAGCGTAACAGGTAGCTATTATAGCATTCGGAATTATGCAGGAAATAATTGGATTTGGCTACACTGTATTTGCAAAAATCAGATTGGAGCCCTGTTTTCGCGAACTTCTTGTGCAGTTTCGTCCTTAAATTTTGTAGGTGAGCCAAGTGTTTTGATGACCACGGTGGGCTGGTAGAGGTTTTTTGAATTGTGGAAGGAACATATCACTCTTTGCATATACACTTGAAAAAAATAAATAAAATATCATGCCATTAACGGGCCCTGGAGTCAAGCGCCTGCGCAACAACACCGGTGGCGCACACGAACGTCTCTCCGACGCCGTTTCTCCCCAGATGATGGCTGAAGGTGCACCTCCAGGAGCAGACGGAGCAGATGTCTACTTGCGTGAGAGAAGCTGAGCAGCGGATCCTCGATGGCCTTTCCAAACGTCTGGACCTGATCTCCGACGAGCTCAAACGATCGGCTGAACGGGTCACCAGCATGGAGCTGGAGGTGGCCGATTTGCGCTCCCATCGAGAGCAGCTGCGGGAACGAATGGATCATCTGGAACGCGAGGTTGGTGAGCTGCGTACACTGCGGGAGAGAGTTGGGGGGGTGGAGGCGAAATTATCCGCTCAGCACATAGCAAATAATGCATGCGACTTACGTATGCACGGAGTCCCCTTTCAGGAGGGAGAAAACCTAAAAACACTGTTTATCCAGTTATGTTTTTCACTAAAACTCACTCCGCTGCCAAGAATTCGGGACATTTTTCGAGCGCGGAAACAACAGAACTCGATCGTTGACCCGGATCTATTAATTAAATTATTGGGTGGGCAAGAAAGTCATGTCGTTTTTTTTAGTAATCGTTTTTAATCTAATTTATTTACGACTAATCGAGCACCAGGGTCACACTTTTTAGTATCGTTTTAAAGCTTATTGTCTTAGGTACTATCGATGAAAATTTGGTATTTATTCGATAACATTTGTGGAAGCTATAGCAAATTAAACATGGAGGATCAAAGTGAGCATTTTCAGCATATTTTGCTTTTTTATTTCCGAAAAGGGAAAAAAGCGGTCGAAGCTCGCGAAAATTGTGCGAAGTGTATGGTAAAGATGCCATGAGTGATCGCCAATGTCAGCGCTGGTTTGCCAAATTCAGGCTTGGAGATTTTGGAGTTAAAGACGCCCCATGTTCTGGTCGACCATCGGCCGTTTTTGACGAACAAATTCAGGCTTTGCTGGATGAAAACCGGCGTTATTCAACGCGGGAGATGTCAGAGAAGCTCAGTGTGTCGCATACAACGGTTGAAAACCATTTGAAGAAACTTGGCTACGTAAACAAGCTTGATGTTTGCGTTCCGCATAACTTAAAGGAAATTCACCTAACTAAGCGTATGAATGAATATCTGCCATTCTCTGCTGCAACGGATTAAAAACGATCCTTTTTTGAAGCGGATCATTACTGGCGACGAAAAGTGGGTTGTTTACAACGAAAAAGGTCATGGAGCAAGAAAGATGAGCCCGCCCAAGCCACATCAAAGGCCGATATCCATCAGAGGAAAGTTATGCTGTCTGTTTGGTGGAATTGGAAGGGAGTAGTGCACTTTGAGCTGCTGGGAAGGAATGAAACCATCAATTCAGATGTGTACTGTCGCCAGCTATCCAATTTGGCGAAAAACATTAAAGAAAAGGAGCCGGCACTAGCTAATCGCAAGGGTATAGTCTTTCACCATGACAACGCTAGGCCCCACACATCTTTGGTCACTCGGCAAAAATTAACGGAGCTGAATTGGGTAGTGCTACCACATCCACCTTATAGTCCGGACTTAGCACCTTCAGATTACCATTTGTTTCGGTCTCTTCAAAACTCTTTGAATGGTAAAAACTTTGATTCAAATGAGGCTGTCGAAAACCACTTGTCTCGATTCTTTGCTGGAAAAGACCAAAAGTTCTTCGAGCGCGGAATTATGCAGCTGCCCGAGAGATGGTCATTAGTGGTCGAACAAAACGGCCAATAAATAATTAATTAATTATAAGTCCTGATATAAATAAATCATCTTTGAAAATATTGAAAAAAACGACATGACTTTCTTGCCAACCCAATAGATACCGTCCGAGAGAAAATCTCTTTGCTCCGGTCGATTGGGTCATATCGGCGAGAGAGTAAACAGCAACTGAACTTGCATATGATGGGCCTCGACTCAAGCGCCACGGTCTATGTAAATGAGCAGCTTTTAAAAGATAATTATCTTATCTTCAGAGAAGCGATGCGCCTAAAAAAGCATAAAACGTTAAATGCTGTGTTTACCCGAGGAGGTTTAGTCCACGTGCGCTGTACTGGAGGAGAGAGTTACTTTCGAATTGAGCGGATGGACGAGCTTTCAGCGCTCGCTCAGGAACACGAAGTCGGGCCCCAAAGCTCTTCCCCTCTCTCTTCCAGAACTCCATCAGCAGCTGTTAGCGAAGCTGGGTTTCGGTCTTAAATTGTCACCTTACTTCTCATTTACACATAGGCTTATTTTTGTTACTCTTAATCAAGTATTTAATATAAAAGGAATTTCTCTCAATTTATTTCTGTATTTAATGTTTGTGTTTTTGTTTTGTGGCGTATTGCCAAACTTTATCATATAAGGTCGCTCTCAATTAATACATCTAGTTGGTTTACATGCCTAACTTTTAATATAAATTTTAAATGCTTTCTTTGATAAATAGCCCCATTTAAAACAGCAATGTAGTTGTCAAGCTCTTATGCAAGCAAAATGAAGGTCTCAAAGTATGCCACATAAATGCCCAGAGTCTTACCAAAAAGATTGAAGAATTCAGATACTTGTTAACTTGTTCGTTAACTCTGGAGTCGATGCTATATGTGTTTCCGAGACATGGTTTTCGTCCGATGTTAGTGATTATCTTGTCTCATGTGATGGATTTAATTTGTATCGTGCTGATCGCGATGGACATGCGGGGGGTGTTGCAATTTATTTAAATAAGAGATTTAAAGCCAAAGTAGTCAGGAAAAATGAATCAAATAGTACAATAGAATATTTATTTATTGAACTCGCGGCATCTGTCCAAACAGAAAAATTACTTCTGGGTTGTGTCTACCGACCGAATCGAACCACTGACTATACTGAATTGTTCGCCCTTTTCTGTGATATATCTTTGACGTATAGAAATATAATATTGACGGGGGATATGAACAGCAATGCTCTAAACGAAAAACATCTTGTCAATAACATGGAACAAACAAAAACACCTCTTAACGAGGTAAAAAAAATAGTGACGACCGCACCTTCAACATACAAAAGATCTGATATCATATTTTGTGACGAAAAATAATTTTACATTCGAAAATATAAAAACACTTTCTAAAATTTACTCATTCGGCCCGCTTCAGACAAATTTATAAGATTTTACCCACACGAACATTTTCTATTGTAGCGTGCCGAAAAAGTAAATTTTAGAAAGTGTTTTTATATTTTCGAATGTAAAATTATTTTTCGTCACAAAATATGATATCAGATCTTTTGTATGTTGAAGGTGCGGTCGTCACTATTTTTTTTACCTCGTTAAGAGGTGTTTTTGTTTGATATCAGAAGTTTTTAAAGGGACAATTTATACCCTGGGTTTAATTTACATATTAGTATACCTCATACCATGACCAAAAGTCATCCCCATATAACTTAGTTATTATTATTATTTACTTATTTACCTATTTACTTATTTACTTATTTACTTATTTACTTATTTACTTATTTACTTATTTACTTATTTACTTATTTACTTATTTACTTATTTACTTATTTACTTATTTACTTATTTACTTATTTACTTATTTACTTATTTACTTATTTACTTATTTACTTATTTACTTATTTACTTATTTACTTATTTACTTATTTACTTATTTACTTATTTACTTATTTACTTATTTACTTATTTACTTATTTACTTATTTACTTATTTACTTATTTACTTATTTACTTATTTACTTATTTACTTATTTACTTATTTACTTATTTACTTATTTACTTATTTACTTATTTACTTATTTACTTATTTACTTATTTACTTATTTACTTATTTACTTATTTACTTATTTACTTATTTACTTATTTACTTATTTACTTATTTACTTATTTACTTATTTACTTATTTACTTATTTACTTATTTACTTATTTACTTATTTACTTATTTACTTATTTACTTATTTACTTATTTACTTATTTACTTATTTACTTATTTACTTATTTACTTATTTACTTATTTACTTATTTACTTATTTACTTATTTACTTATTTACTTATTTACTTATTTACTTATTTACTTATTTACTTATTTACTTATTTACTTATTTACTTATTTACTTATTTACTTATTTACTTATTTACTTATTTACTTATTTACTTATTTACTTATTTACTTATTTACTTATTTACTTATTTATTTACTTATTTACTTATTTACTTATTTACTTATTTACTTATTTACTTATTTACTTATTTACTTATTTATACTTATTTACTTATTTACTTATTTACTTATTTACTTATTTACTTATTTACTTATTTATTTTTACTTATTTACTTATTTACTTATTTACTTATTTACTTATTTATTTTTACTTATTTACTTATTTACTTATTTACTTATTTACTTATTCTTACTTTTTATTTACTTATTTACTTATTTACTTATTTACTTATTTACTTATTTACTTATTTACTTATTTACTTATTTACTTATTTACTTATTTACTTATTTACTTATTTACTTATTTACTTATTTACTTATTTACTTATTTACTTATTTACTTATTTACTTATTTACTTATTTACTTATTTACTTATTTACTTATTTACTTATTTACTTATTTACTTATTTACTTATTTACTTATTTACTTATTTACTTATTTACTTATTTACTTATTTACTTATTTACTTATTTACTTATTTACTTATTTACTTATTTACTTATTTACTTATTTACTTATTTACTTATTTACTTATTTACTTATTTACTTATTTACTTATTTACTTATTTACTTATTTACTTATTTACTTATTTACTTATTTACTTATTTACTTATTTACTTATTTACTTATTTACTTATTTACTTATTTACTTATTTACTTATTTACTTATTTACTTATTTACTTATTTACTTATTTACTTATTTACTTATTTACTTATTTACTTATTTACTTATTTACTTATTTACTTATTTACTTATTTACTTATTTACTTATTTACTTATTTACTTATTTACTTATTTACTTATTTACTTATTTACTTATTTACTTATTTACTTATTTACTTATTTACTTATTTACTTATTTACTTATTTACTTATTTACTTATTTACTTATTTACTTATTTACTTATTTACTTATTTATTTATTTATTTATTTATTTATTTATTTATTTATTTATTTATTTATTTATTTATTTATTTATTTATTTATTTATTTATTTATTTTATTTTATTTATTAAAGTTAATAATTGTATAATGGAACGGTTTAAAACAATTGGATACGCACATACTAAATTCAACGCTTTGGCTGCGTAAGTTGTTTTGACCTGGCAAAAGTGGCTATTTTCGTTTCTGAATAACTTTTAAGCGCGATTTTTTACATAAACATGATATATACCGAAATTTAAGGAATCTCAAGGGCTATACAGTTTAAGGTTGTAAGGAAAATCGTTAGAGCCGTTTTTGAGAAAATTAAAAAAAAGCAAAAAAAAAGTTTAAAAAATGGTATTTTGTTTATATCTTTTTAACTATTACATTTACACAAATTGCATATAGAAGGCGTTTATAGCATTTAAAAATACCTTTCAAACGAGATGCAGCACAAGTCTGTAGCTTTAGTAGTATAGAAGTTACGGCTTTCCGAATTTTAGCTATTTATAGCTGTTTTCCCGCTAAACTAGCGGGTTTTTCCAAAAGTGGTAGAACAAAAGTTTTTTATATCGATGTGATGAACGTCATATCAAATTTTCAGAACTTAAAAAACATATTTTGGACAAGTGGACAAACTGACAAACAGAATTAAATTTTCATTTTGGGAAGAAGAAGAAAATCTTATTTTGGCTATAACTTTTGAACGGAGCGTCGGATTTTATCGTATGACCCCTCATTCGACGGGTATTTTCAATAAGAACACAACTAAAACATTGCGAGGGGGCATTTATCCCCACCGGCCCCAACAGCTCCAAATTTCGAAATTTGCACTTTTTCACTTTCACCGCTCTCTCTCCCAAGCCAATTGATTTTCTTAAAGTCTTGGTATGCAATCCTTTAAGTTTTTGCAATACCTTTCGATTGGTGTATTACTCATTACGATCGGACTATCACAGCAGATTTTCATTTCTTCGTGTATATATAGTAGTCGCCTTCGCACACTCTCCTGGTGCGCTTCGTCATTTATTTATTTATTTATTTATTTTATTTTATTTATTAAAGTTAATAATTGTATAATGGAACGGTTTAAAACAATTGGATACGCACATACTAAATTCAACGCTTTGGCTGCGTAAGTTGTTTTGACCTGGCAAAAGTGGCTATTTTCGTTTCTGAATAACTTTAAGCGCGATTTTTACATAAACATGATATATACCGAAATTTAGGAATCTCAAGGGCTATACAGTTTAAGGTTGTAAGGAAAATCGTTAGAGCCGTTTTTGAGAAAAATTAAAAAAAAGCAAAAAAAAAAGTTTAAAAAAATGGTATTTTGTTTATATCTTTTTAACTATTACATTTACACAAATTGCATATAGAAGGCGTTTATAGCATTTAAATACCTTTCAAACGAGGTGCAGCACAAGTCTGTAGCTTTAGTAGTATAGAAGTTACGGCTTTCCGAATTTTAGCTATTTATAGCTGTTTTCCCGCTAAACTAGCTAGTTTTTCCAAAAGTGGTAGAACAAAAGTTTTTATATCGATGTGATGAACGTCATATCAAATTTTCAGAACTTAAAAAACATATTTTGGACAAGTGGACAAACTGACAAACAGAATTAAATTTTCATTTTGGGAAGAAGAAGAAAAT